>JAUUDZ010060443.1:0-20776 GCA_032361705.1 Panulirus versicolor | reverse complement strand
ACACTCCAACTGATCTGTCCCTTGGCCCTGCTTAACATAATAACCTTGCTTTTGTTCACATTTACTCTCAACTTCCTTCTTTCACAAACTCCCAAACTCAGACACTAGCCTCTGCAGTTTTTCACTTGAATCTGCCACTGGTGGAGTGTCATCAGCAAACAAGAGTTAACTCTTTTCTCAAGCTTCCCTTAACCCCAGTAGACTGCATGCTTGTCCCTCTCTTGAAGATGCTTGCATTTACGTCCCTCACTACCTCATCCAAATCTGGCTTCTAATGGGTCACCCTTCTCTCAAATTAGTCCAATGTAATGGGATATTGCTGTATTACATAGTGGCAATTATATGAGTGTGATAGTTCATTTCATTTAATTGCATAAGTATATATGTGAGACAAGTAAATTATGACATTACCATTGAATTTTTGTGTAAACCTTAGAGATAGGGTAATGGGGAACTTAAGTTGCCTGAAAAGGAGTGGTGTTTTGGCAGTACCTTAAGGGAAGGAGTGCAGGAGATTAGATCGTTTAGAAGAGTATGAGGCAGGAGGTCAGGAGGAAGCCAAAGGCTGAAAAATAGGGTAAATGAGAGATGTGGTGAAAGAGTATTGGTAAACTAAAGGGAAAATAAGAAAAAGTTTTGGAAGGAGACAGTGAAAGGATAAGAGAACAAATGGAACCATCATTACAGAAACAAATGTGGAAGTGGTCACAGGCAAAGAAAAGAGAGAGTTAGTATTTTGAAGCACTGGTAAATGTTTTGGATATGGGTTGAGTTTGTATGCAGAGTGAGATTGTCATGCATTTTTGGTTGAAAGAGACCTGGTTGGTTGTGGTGGTGGTGGGAAAAGCCTTGCATAAGGGGAAGTGTGGCACAGTGGGTGGAGTGGAGTGAATTGCAGTGCTTTTGAATTGTTGAACAGGATTTCCACTATTTGTATGGCCCAAGGTGAAGGGTTTGGTGACTGGCTAAATGCTTGTTGTATAGTGTTATCATATAAGTCAAGGGGGATAAAGTTTTTTGTGCATGTTCACCATTTCCCATGTCAATTAGGCAGCACTACAAACAGATGAAGAATCAGCACTCATTTGCTCACATTCACTCCCTAGTTGTTATTCATAATGCACCAAAACCAGAAACCCTCCATCCTCAGCCAGGCTCCACGTATCTTTCCTTTGTTTATTCTGACCACTCCCATATGCCATGGTTCAACTCATTGAGAACCCAACACCCCTGTGTAACACATTGCTTAAATTTTTTCTCTAATGTTCATCCCTGATAACTCAAAAGCATCTTTCACTCCATATTTTCAATGGTCATGGAAGGAAAGTTTCCTAGATGCCCCATCCAAATGTGCATCCCAAGTATGCTCAGTTTTTCTTCACACTTTTGTGAATGTTGTCCTTATTACATTCCTTTTTAGGATGCTGGCAGCCTTCCCATCATTCTTTCCCTCTACATTGCTCTTATTTATCTTCTATACCAGCTAACATCATTGTGTATCTTTAACTGTGATCCTGCTGATGGATAGGGCCAACTTCATGTTTGCTGCAGGACCCCATAAAAGAAATAGAAGAGGTTCCTGGGTCAGGAAAGTAAAGTATGATGTCTGCAAAAAACCTTGTCTGCCTCCTCATATATTTTCAAAGGTGACATCACACTTACATTTTAGTGCTTTGTCTCTCATTTGGTCTTGATTTCCATCTATACAGATCTGGGCATGGAATTGGCAAGGTCCCTGAGGTGTGCTAGGTCCATGTTTTGGGTCTTGATCTCCTGGATGAGGCAAGGCACTGATGAGGTGGTGGTGGAAGCAGCCACTTGATTGTGTGTTCTCAGTGCCCAGTGCACTTAGAAATTTATGTGCCCACATTTTCTTGCTTCCATGCAAAAATTTAGGCTTTCTCATCCACAGAAAGGTTAAAGCCAACCATCTTGAAGCACAAGTAGAAGAAATACAGCACTCAGAAGAAAAATGTCCTAAATGAAGTGGCATACAGGAAAAGTAAAGAAAAAAACATCCTTCCCTCAAGATAGCCTGAGACACACTAAGGTGGTTTGCTGGGGCTCACACCGTTAGAAACACTATTCCCAGAAACTAGGTGTACGAAGATTTCATCCTGAGAACATCATAAGTTTGTACCCGCAATAAACTATAGCCGTTTATTGCTTTTTGAAATATATGTAAGGGCAAACAATGTCTTTTATGGACATTGTACATAAGGAGCAACCTTTCCTCATGCATCCTCTCCACATGACCGAACCACAAGATGATTTTCTTGAACCTATGTAGTGACTTCACATCTCATACCTTTTCCTCTCTATTGTGTCTCACATCTATACACTGCATTAATCTTGTCTTTTAACACTGCAAGCATTTCAGTTCTTTATTTCCTTTGGTGTTCTCTGATAATTGGTAAGATTGTTTAAATCTAGCATCATTGCTTGCACTGTTATGATAGAAAATCCTCTTGTGTAGGTAAATGACAACAGTGAAATGGCCAGGTTGTTCTCTATTAATGTAAATGTTACTGTGTTATATGTACCAGGGTAATAAGTTACCAGGTTCAAAGTATTTCAGTCAGACACAAGAAAAACATTCAGCGTCCTTATTCACAAAAATGGACATAGCGGAAAAACTGGCATTATGATTCTGTTTATATTGACATGAATCCAGCACAGCTATTTGTTTTTTTTGAAAGATGATTATAGATATCTGTAATTAGAATAAACATCATTAATCTCCAAGAAAATACAGATACAATGATTTGTGATATTGCACAAAAAAGCTTAACCATACTTTATATATTGAGTGCTTCAAAATAGATAATTTTCAAAGATAATTTTTAGATAAACTTAGTACGTATAAATATTTGTCATAGTTCTCCATCATGTTATGACCACTCAATTTTTAGATAAACTTAGTACGTATAATTATTTGTCATAGTTTTCTATCTTGTTATGACCACTCATAGGATGGCATACCCAATACTGAATTACCTTAAGTTGGTTATTATTTGTTAGCTTTGTATATGTATGCTTAACTCTATCTGGCCAGACAATCTTTCCATTCACTAGTGGTCTGGGGTCTTGGGGTTATGTTCAGGTGCTTCACACTAGCACCAAACATATTTACAGTATATTTTTATCATTAAATGGGTTCTAATTGATATATATATATATATGCCCTGGTTCAGTCCATTGACACCACATCGACCCCGGTATACCACATTGTTCCAATTCACTCTATTCCTTGCATGCCTCTCACCTTCCTGTATGTTCAGGCCCCGTTCACTTAAAATCTTTTTCACTCCATCCTTTCACCTCCAATTTGGTCACCTTCTTCTCTTTGTTCCATGCACCTCTGACACATTTCAACACACCCTCTTCTGCTCTCTCAGCCACACCCTTTGTATTTCCACACATCTCTTACCTTTTCATTACTTAATCGAACCTCCACGCACCACATACTGTCCTCAAACATTTCATTTCCAACACATCTACTGTCCTCCATACAACCCTATCTATAGCCCATGCCTTGCAACCATATAGTATTTTTGGAAATACTATTCCTTCAAACATACCCATTTTTGCTCTCCAAGATAATGTTCTTTCCTTCCACACATTCTTCATTGCAACCAGAACCTTCGCCCCCTCCCCACCTTAGCCTAAGCCAGGTATTCATTTTATTGACCAACCCTTAGGGGTAGAATGAATAGCTGGTTTGACTGTGTACTGAACGTTGCAACCAGGATTCAAACATTTGTGTTCTTCCCAGGGCCACCTGTGAATGCATCATGGTCAGCATTGCTAAGAGGCCCTACACATCAAAACAAAGGTTCTTCTAATACAACCCCTCTTCACTATGCTCAGCACTCAGTTCTTTGCAAGAACACTGCTTGCTTCTCACACACCACCACATAACTAACCTTCAATGCACACTCACTCGCATACACATGTAGAAAAAGAATCGCATACTTCAACAACCTGTGCCCACATATCAAACCAACCTCAAAAAATACAGTGCTAAAAAACTCACTCTCACCAGAATGACTGACAAGCATAAGTCAGCTATCCTAGCAACCCCCTCTTAAACATCATCCCATTAGACATACACCCAGCTGAAACTACACTCCCCAGACAAGCACATTACCATTTTTTTTTTTTTTGCACTGGACACTACCTATCCATATAACAATACAAACACTAATTCAACATTGCACAAGATCCTTCATATCTAAGATGCAACTTTTATGCTGAAAACACTAAATGCTTACTCCTAAACTGTCCTACACTTCTTTCACATAAGTACTTAAACTATTAGTCCTGAGGCAGCTTACATTGATGTGCTCTCCTCTCAAATTTTCTATTTTATATGCCAAAAGTTACTTGGACTCTGGATCATGAGGAACTACATGTAACTTCGTTTTCTTTGGGAAGTTTTTACATTTTGTTTTGAATTCTGTCATTTGATACCAAACTATCACAGGCAGGGCCTCTAAGAGGAATTTGATCAAGGGGTACAAAGTTTCTTTTGGGTCCCCTTTCCTTCTCTATTAGTCATCCTGTTTTTATCTACTATGGTTTTATGCCAGAGAGGGTATGGAAGATGAGAGAGGGGTAGAATGCTAGTCTTCAGTATATGTAAAAATTTTCTGAAATCCTGGGAAATTCCTGGGCCTTCTTTTGGACCTTCAGGCCTGGGTACGATGTACCCCCTGCATCCCCCTCTAATTGGCTGTGATTACAGGTAACGAGAGATGAAGAGTTAGTACATTGAAGGATATGGACAGATTGATGTATCAGGCTTGGCATTATATTAATGGTACTATGGCGTAGTTCATAGTTCTGCATCCTAGTGATTCCCTTTTTCTTGAAAGATTTCCACTGTGGCTTGAATTTCTAGCTGATTTGTTTCGAAAGCACTTTACTGCTTGTGAATTCCCAAGTTTAACTATTTTCAAGAGAAATAAACATAAGAAACGTATGATCATTCAGTTCATGGGAAAGATTCATTTGGAAGATATTTTCCCAGTTTTACTTGTATATGTAAACTGTATTCAGATTGAGAAGAATAATGCTTCTGAATTCATTTCAGTAATGTTTGCAGTACATTGAATATAATATTCCCACTAATTCAGAACTGCAGAATTCTATCATTTTTACAAAGTAATAAGGAATTAACAAACTCTGGCACCAAATGCAAAAACAAGAAAGGTAATTAGGAATAAAAAATTTACATAGTGATCTTGTATGAAATGTGTTGATTAAGTAGATATTTTATGATGATAATGATGTTATTTACTGTAATGGAAAATGTAGTTTGACTTTTGAAATAAAAGAATTTCAATTAGGGAATATGAATTACAATTTAAAGTAAGATGAACTGTTGATGAGGAAAATGGCTTTGTTTGTTGATAAACTAAAACATTTACTGGAGCTGTCTTTGGAAGGAGTGTTTATGTGCTTTTACTAATCCCTAGTGTTTAATTGGGTTTGAATTAGGAGTATGTTAATATTATGAAATTTGTAAATGAGTTAAAAAAGAATGAAGCAGATAATGGAGGTGCTCAATAACTTATTTTTTGTTGTTGATTTCATTTTCCTCTACCATACATTTTATTCTACATGTATTGTTAAAACATCACATGTAATATATTTTAAATATTTTTGTATCCTTGTGTTATATATCTAGGGTATGATATTTCTCTGCCGTATTGTTGGTGAATGTATGCCAGTTACTAGAGGACTATTTCTCACTTGATACAGAAAATACATTAAATAGTTCTCTTAGATCTTTTAAGATGTCAGACAGTCACCTTTGTCTTCATATGCTGAGTAGTCAATGAGCATTGTTACAAAACTATAAAGTACTTATTTTCATGTGTATAAGTTATTCCTGTATATGATTTTACTTGTTTGATCCTAAGAATATCGTAATTTTGTATCTTACTCTGGATGTTTATGTAAGTGAAAGAGGAAGTAGATGACTGAACTCCAAAATATGATGTGAACCTTGTCAGTAGTAACATTTGCTGGAAAATGCTAGAAGTGGTAATCTAGTTTCTAAGAAAATTTTAATTGAACTTTAGCCTAGGTGTAAATGGAAAATTTCTTTATTAAGATTCTCTCATCATTCAGCACACCAAAAAAAAACCCCACTTTTCAAGAGAAATAGATGAAATTTTCACCCTCTAGTAACTGGAATCTCTGATCTCACTTATCGAGGTAAATTTGGGCTGTATTTTATTATATCTTAATTGGTCATTGCTAGATATTTAACCATAATAGTACAAATAAATGTCCAGGATATAAAAACATAGGCATGCAGGAGTTTCTTTCCATTATTATATTATAATGGTTGCTAATGGTAGCTAAACTGTCATTTGATGTAATAAGTGACATTGTGACCTGATTGACTGGTAATTTAAGCCTAAAATGCTTTGTAAATTGGATCAACAAAGCTTAAAAAACTTAGTCAAATTAGATGACCTTTATTCTATAATGCAGAAGTGCTTTCATGTGGAAGTTGAAAATTTTATGATGGATTTTAAGTAATTTTATCATGTTCAAATTGAAAACTATCCCACATATTCTTAGAACTTATATGATTTTACATCACACTGTTTTAGTCATAATGTATTGACTAGTTATCTTTCTGTCACTTAGGAGAATATTAGAAATTGCAGTAACTATAACATAGAAAATGTTTTATAGTTGTGTGTTCAGTGAAGAATATTTTCCACATCAACCTGGGTTTGTTCCACAATTTTTAGATATTTTGTTCATTTGCATCTTCATGCACTCTGGGAGTTATTTAACTTTGTTGTACAGGTAAAGTGTACAACTTTGAGGTAGCTACATGTTAATCAATATTAAAGCTGTTTGGGAGCCATTAGTAAGCCAGTATGAAGTCATTTTGAAGTCAGAGTAAGAAAACAAATTCTTGTAACTATGAACTGCTTTTTTGACACAAGACTCTCATATATGTTAAGGCTATTGTCTAGTTAAATTTGATATTGCCACCCACTTTTAAATTTTCATAAAATATTTATTGAAGTCTGTAAAGAGTTTTAATGTTCTCTAGATTTATAAAAGCTAATGTAAAATACAGTGCAACTTCATTACTTTGTCATTCCACCCAGTGTGGGTATATTTATTGGATATACATGTACATAGCTTGTTTGTATATTGAGGTCATTAAACTGTAGCCTAGGTATCAGATATCTTTGTTCCTTTTTCAAGCACAATAGAATGGTATTTTCTGATTGACTTTGGGAGGAAGTGTTTTTGAGGGTAAGTATGGCAAAGAAATAAAGATAACCTATTTGTGCTTATGGCATACATGCGATACACTAAGTGGTCCCTAATTCTTCACTGAACATTTATATCTTTAAGATATATATAGATTTCCTAATGCTGTCCACATTCTCATTGTTTGGGTTGACTTTTTACACTTGTTCACAGCACTGTTGTCAGAGATTTTTTCTTTCGTGACACTTTCCATGTTCCTTGTAATGGCTGCTAGGTATCATAAGAATTTAAGGGTAGCTACTTTGTCTTTCTTAATCCACTTTTCCTTTAATATGGGGAGATTGAGGTCTCTGGTCTACTCACAGCACATCTCAATTCAGGCATCATACAATAACGTGCCTAGTTCCATGATAACAAAGTGCAGAGGTTATATGGTATGCCTTGGGCCTGAGAGTAAGATCTTCCAAAAAGGTAAGGAAAGGAATGAAAATGGATATTCATATGGCTTTGCTTGTGGTAGAGGACATGGCCCTATGAGAATACTCACACAGAGGAAGGACTTGCAGAATAAATGAAACAAAGCAAGGAAAAGCTTTCCCCTTTGATGAAGACTTGCCTCTTGCTCCAGACCATCCACCCCTGAAGGTGACATACTCAAAGCCACACAAGGGGAAGGGGGTCAAGCAGAACTGAACAGGTACCTGTGTGCCAAGGTGTTTGTCATGTGCCAAAAATCCCTTGTAATCTTATACAATGAATGGTTCTCTCAAAAGGCAGATTTAGGACCCAAGCTGGTAATGGCTTAAAGGGGTTTAAAAAAAGGTTAAAGAAAATTGTGTGTTTTAACCCGAAAAGTATGTTGCTTTGATTGAAAAACTCTTACATGATTATTTGTAAATGTAAGTTTCATTAAGCAAGAAACTTTGGTTTTGGATGAACCTTTATCCGGAGGTTGATATTCCAATATGACCCTTTTGGATGCATATTTTGTTTCCAGTGCCAGCTCCTTGAAATTGTCATCTTGCCATGAAAAATGAAATTGTTCATATGACCTTATCCATTACTTTTTGTCCATGAAAAGATGCTAAACTTTCCAATATCTGGCTCTGATTGTGGTTCAAACTGATATTATATGGTGAAAAATATGATTATTGAAAAAAAATCATGGATTCTCCTTTCATCATTGTTTGCCATTACCTACGATAGTGAGATAGTGCCAGAAGCAGATGAAGAAGTAGCCTCATTCACTCATGTCTACTCTGCTCTCTTATATCTAATGTACCAAAACCTAGCCCCCAATCCACAGCTAGTCCCCACAGACCTTTCTGTAGTTTCCCCTGACCTTCATATCCCTGGTTCATTCCATTGACAACACATTGACCCTTGTATACCACATTGCTCCTATTCATTGTATGCCATGCATGTCTTGCATCCTTCTGCATGTTGAGGCCTTGAGCACTCAAAACCTATTTCACTCCACCCTTCCATTTCGAGTTTGGTCTCTCCTGTGTCTTCTTCCTCTCCACTTCTGACACATATAGACTCTTTGTCAACCTCTCTTAACTCATTCTGTCCATATCATATGTCCAAGCTAATTCAACACACCCTCTTCATCTCTCTCAACCATACTCTTCTCATTACCACACCTCTCTCTCTACCTATCATATCGTAATCAGACTCCTCATACCACATGTTGTTCTCAACCATTTAATTTTCAATACATATACCCTCTTCTGTACTTTCTCATCAATAGCCCATTCTTTACATCCATATAACACTGTAGGGATTACTATTCTATCATCATGCCCATCACTTTCCTCACCAACAATGACTTCTTACACAGGCCTTGGCAGTTTGCTGTATGGTTGTCAAATCCCTGTGATCGGGTACCCACTTACTTATATTTTATGACAATTGAAAGTGGTGAATTTTCATGGAGTCAACCCTATTCTTTGAAGAATGAGAGATTCCTTTAGTTAGGAACCCTTTCCTTAAAAAGTTTCATGATGTTTTATTTCTCTTGTAGCTAACTTTGTTTGAGTTGCTTCTCTGTAACTTCACCTTGAAAAGTCCAGCTTCCAAAGTGAATCGTCTCACTTTCCTAGGTTTCATTTACGTGCTCTCCAAAATATCATCCGTTTCCTATTCTAATAACATCATACATTTTAAGTGTTCTGAGGTAAATATACTCAAAACTATATTGTATTTATATCTTCACATTTATCCTCATACATATCTGTAAGTTTTTCTTTTTGAGTTCTTTCAGTAATTTTGTACTAATAATTTTTCCCTTTACATTTGATATAATTTGATTAATAAGCATTTCTCATACTTCTCAACTTCGTTTTCTCATAATTTAAGTATTTCTGATCTTCATTTAGCTTTCTGTTATAGTCTTGTTTCTGTTGTCTCCTGTATCTCATCCATAGCAAGTGTCTGGATTCTTGTGTCTATTTCTATCCTTTTAAATCAATCATTGCTTCTTAACAGTACTGACCCTCGGTCCATCCTTTCTGCTGGTATCCACCTTACTGCACTGTAGACTTTTCACATTATAGCAATGTTCAATCCTCAGATTCATATTTTCACCCTTCCTGATGTCTTTTTAATATAGGTTTTTTCTTCACAGTTTCTGTTCCTTTACTTTCTCCTGGTTTTGGTCAGCTCCTTATCCATTATTGTTATGTGTTTCATTACACATTCTACCCATGAGCAATATTTACAATTTTTGTCTCTCCCAAGTTGAGGTCTGAATACAGATAATACTCTCAACGTTAAGCATCAGTATTTGAAGAACAGAGACATCCTTGATGATAAGTTTATACCTTAAACCAATGTGACTTGCATTAAGAAGCTGGTACCAAAAACTTTCTTTTACATAGGAGATTGAATTTCATTTTGTTTTCATGTTACTGCAGTGGACTTTTCTGTGTGAAAACTTTCCCATCACTCTGGACAACTTACTTTACCAATCCTTGCATCATCATGATTATTCCTTCAATAATCTTTACAAAAGTTTCCATTTGTCTTTCTGGCCTCATACATATTCGGCATTTCCCGCATTAGCAAGGTAGCGTTAGGAACAGGGGACTGAACCACAAAAGGCCTTTTTCTATAATTTCTCAGAAGTTGATAGCTTTTCTCACAGAAGCTTGAGAATCTCTAAACTGTTGCACTTTTCTCAAATCTCTCCTTGTCATTGTGTATCCCTCAAGGAACAAATATGTGTGATTTAATTCATGTTATGAATCCAGTCTAATATCCTAATGATGCCTTGCTAAATCTCATTATCAATCTTTAAATTCAAGTTCCTGATCACTTCCCTCATATCCATTTGCAATTTTGCTCATGATCTTCATGAAATAAAGGTTGAGCATCCCTAATCTGAAACGCTTCAAAATCTGAAACCTTTTGAGCAGTGACATGACGTTACAAGTGGAAAATTCCACATGTAAACACATTATTTATTCATTGTATTAATGGTATTTCATATATTTTTTTACTGTTAATTATATGTGAATAAGTGTAATTCTCTTCCTCTTCAGCTGGAAGAGGGTCGTCCTTTGTTCTACAATTAAGCTTTATTCAATGAGTATTTGTGTTATGTCAGCATCTAACTTGTAACACAGGCGTTTGATCATAGATTCATGGAAAATGAACAATATTACAGTTTATCCTATAGGAACTAGGATAGGAGTTATAAGCACTAGTACACTAGTTTTTATTATCGGGCAATGAAAGGGAAGTATAAGAATAAACTAGAAGAGTGGGCAAAAGATAAAAATTTTAAATGTTTAGTCAGTATATTGTTGAAGGATGGAGAAGTAAAGGATAACTGGATAATATACAGATTTTTAATTGATGGAGAAGAATACTAGAAAGTAAATGTTTGAATTTCCGAGTTTGGTAAGAATTGAAGAGGGAGTGATTACATATACTTTAATCTTTTGACTGTGTAATGAATTTCCAGCTGCATTCCTGAAAAGAATCGATTCTGCAGCAAAATATGAAAATGGTAATTGGTCCTTTTTTACTACCTTTTAATTCAGGCAAAACCATCAAGTTTCTGTGTGTAGCATTATTATTTCTTAAAAAGGGGGGAGGAGAAAAATAAAAATTATATATTTTCGGGTGATACCTGCAGGACAGTATGAACTTTTCAAAGTATAACTGATTTCTTACTCCTTAAATTCATAATAATGGATGAAAAAAATAAAAAGGCTAGATTTAAAGAAACACTATGCAGCACCACGGTGCTAACTTCAGAGCTTTCATCTAAAACATCATAAAGTATCATTATATATCTTTATTTATGCATTAAAATACATACCACACACTCATAATGATGAATGAACTGTAAAGGGTGTGAACAGAAATTGAAGCACTGTTTTTATATGGACACTTAGTTGTCTCATGTTTCAAACTCATAAACACACATCAAAAACATTGTGCATTATTATCATTTATTTATGTGTTAAAATACATAACACACACTTGTAAAGCATATCTTGACACCATAATATCCATAAATTACTTAAATAATGGTGAACAAAGGGTAGAAAAAGAAAAGAAATAAATGAATCACGTATGGCAGCAGTAAGCTGAATGAGTCATTATTTATAGGTGTGAGCCTTCAGCGAGCCACTGCATGGGATTGGCACATTATGGGACCATGGTGCCATTTCATGGTTGGAGTTTAGTTGATGCATTAGGTGGGATGTATAAACTTCTTTTTGATACCTGTGGACTGTAGTTGTATTTTGTAGAGAAAGAATATTGCATATAATGACTTTAATTGTAATTCACAGCCAAAGGGTTAAAGCATGTTGAACATGATACATGAGAACTTCCAGTAGCTGAATGCAAGCACATGAAGCTGATTGCTGAAAAGAAAAATTGTCACAGTAGTAGCAGAGATTGAAATTGAAGTTCGAAGGATGAATGGAGTTAAGAAAGGATTTAATTAGATTGTTCTTGGATGGAATGGACACACAAACTTGACTGATATGAATGGGATTGGGTAGGTGAAGTGGGTACAGTAGGAGCAAGTATGGAGTTCTAGATGAAACAACACTTAGATTAGTATGTGGTGGGAAATGCACTTCAGATTTAGAAAGAGAAAATGTATTCTATTTATATAGTGTTGTATCCTTTTTTACTTATCTCCATCCTTTCTGACCTTTACCTTCCTTCTTGATATCTTATTCATTACCAAGGAAACATTTAGTGAATGCTTTGTGTGGGACAACCAAACCACAATTTTAAATTCTTCAGCAACCTCTTTCATTTAAAGGTATGATGATGTTAACTGAAACCTTTGGTAAAAGGTTCTGCATGTATCACCATGCTCTAATGTAAGAACAGCACATGATTAAAAGATATAAAAAATAACTTTTCACAAAAAAGAAAAATGAGATTATATGCTTAGAAGGTTAATAATCAGTAAGTTTATCAGAGGAGTAAGAATTGTATTAAAATTTGCATAATTATCTATTCATTCAAAGGCATCTGAAAAATACATTCTGATTCCTTACTGGCTAATGCCAAGGTAATACTGATATGAAGCTTAAAAGTAAAAACATTAAATAAAAAGCAAAATCAGCATATCACCACTTTTCAAAGTGATAAAATTACCAAATGAAGAAATAACCTGTATGGTCATTTTTAATAATGAACTGAAATACAGCAGTGTATTAAAGTTGTCAGAAATATGGATTTGTTAATCCTTTCACTATCCACCACTGGTATATTAGATGCTAGTTACCATTTCCAACCAGGGCAGGATTAATAATAGTGCCTGAGGAGTACAGGGCAGGAGCCCTACATCTTGTTGGGAGCTTCGAGCTGTACCTTTATTTGCCATTGATTTTATTCATCAATTACCAAGTAATTGCCATGCAACAAAAACACTGGAAAAATAATATTCATCAATAGAATACAATTAGAATTATGACTCAAGGATATGATTTTTTATAGTTTCTCAAAGTTAGAATTGACCCATGTGATTCCTCATCTTAAAAATAAAAGTCCATTCATCTCCCATAACACTGAGGCCATTTCTCTCCTTGCCTAAGCACAGAATCCTTTCCCTTCTTTTTAATACAGATTCTATTAACATCTTCTCAATAGAGTTCCATACATATTTGAGTTGAAAAATTTGTTTGGAGGGTGGGGGAATACAAGAGGGAGTGACCATGGCTATAGGCAGCCTTAATCTGACCTGCTTCTAAGCTTATTCCAAGCAATAACAAAAGGAAGTGAAAAGTTCATCTGTCAGCAAAGAATATGTAGTATTACAAAATCATTCAGAACCCTCTTGATTCATGGTGATGCCGAATTTAATATTCATGGTTTTAAAGAAAAAATAAGATTGGTCAGGATCTAGAGGTTCTGTGCTGAAATAAGACACGATATCATTTCATGAGTTCATCAAATTACAATAAGGAATTTTGATGTACTGATTATAGATATTTCTTTTCATAGAAATGAAAAATCCAGAGCAAATAATTCCTGAATTTACCCAGGGCTTCAGTTAAAGGAGGCATCATAGCAAAATAAGAGAGGCAAATCCATTCTTCACAATTTGAAACTCTATCATTATTTCCTGGCCTTATCTAGGGTGCATTATATACAAATGGACAAAGAATATGTTGTACATGTTGTACATACAAATGAAAGCAAGACATGGAAAAAATGTATCACAGGCCTTGTATCAGCAATGACAGCAGTGAGAGTAAAGTTAATGAAGGTATTTATAAACACTCAATGCACAATTATACAGGAGTTTACTCCCTTCTTTTCTGGTCAGTAGATATAAATATACTCTTTGGTGGGCAAGTGAGGTTAGACCAGATTCAAGGATTCAGTGGCTAGAAAACATCACGAACAGATGAATCTTTGTTTCTATGGAGCACCAAACAAATGACTCAATAATTTATGATGTTCATACATTATAACAGGTGTTACTGGATTCCATCAGTTCATGCTTACACTGTGAGCACTGGATTCCATCAGTTCATGGTTACACTGTGAGCAAAGAGTCAATTTTGGCAAGGCTGTATCACTGCTGATGAACGAGAATACAGTCTTGTCGAGAAACTTCTCACTCCAAAACAGGCCATAATTCTCCTGTTACTAGAAGTAGTACAGCCTTGAAACAGCAGGTGTACTTTCATATTGTGTTAAAATGATCTTGAAATTAGGTAATGTTAAAGAAACATCTCAAGCAGAAGTAACAGCGATCATATATATGTTTAGGTTGTATAAACAACAGAAATCACATACAGCCACACCAAAATAACAAGATCAGTAAATCATCACCAAGTACTAACTTTCCAGTGGTACTTATGATGACTCATACTAGTGTTGTACAAAAGATTTCAGAAAGGGCAAAATATGTGGCAAATGAGTTATTTGGAAAATTTGTGTGAGAGTAATCCTGTACAAAACAGGTACAGGCACCGTACATTAAAGCATAAATAAAACAATAAAGAAAGACATCCTGATTCATTCATAAATAGGTTTCACTGACCTCATGGGATTCATAATCCAGCAATCTTTGAATCAAAGATTTAAAATTAAAGCACAAATTACAAAATGTGTCATAAACAAGAAGGGGCATGTGTATCTTTTGAAGTTTTCTTCAATCCTTTAAAGAATTTCTCTTGAAAAAACTAGTGACATACACTGTTTTATGGAATCTGAAAGGTTCACTAACAATGTACAAATCTTCCTGTGTTAAGTAAAAATGACAACCTTAGAAATGAATGCTGCATTTTAGTGTTTAAAGAGAGGGTTCATTATATTTTGTAAGATTTCTGTATTAACGGAAATGTTGCAGTTCAATAATCACCTAAACAAACTGCCAATTACTACATCTACTAGACTTCATAAAAAATAATACAGTATATGGCGTGATTTACAGCATGAAAGTTATTAATTTTTTTACAATACCTTTGATTCAGAGAAAAATGTCTAGCTTTCCAAAAGCTTAAGATGCCCTCTAAAAGCTGAGAGGAAAAAGAAAATCTACCTCCTCCAAGATCTACCTGGGCCAGATTCACCATAAGGTCCATTCCTAGGCAAACCCCGTACTTCAGATACCTCTCCAAAATCCTCAAGACCAGATTTATCCTCTTCTCGTTCTGAATCTTTTCTCTTTTCCTCTTTATCCTTTTTCAGGCCATATAAAGGCATCCCCATAAAAGTAGGTAAGCTATCTTTATGTTCCTGCAAAAAAGAAAAGAAAATCAGACTTTAACAATTAGATACACATTATTTGTAGAGTGTATAATCTGTATAAAATATACTGCTCTACTATTGCAAAAAGTATTGCTTCCTTGGTCACACTGTTGTCCCTCTATGTGTGCTCATAAACACTTTTCATCCTTGTAACAACAACCATATTTCATCAAACTCATCTATTCCCCTAATTTATTCATCTTAGACGTTTTGTATTGCTGCAATCATTCTCTCCCTTTTTATTCACAATTTCTACTTTTATAACAGAAGGAGATTGTTTGATGGTTAACAAAACTCACTGTGTAAAGATTTATATGACAAGTATCAGATGAGCCCATAGAGTACAACCTCTTATAAATACATTGATTTGAATTCAGTAGGCACAAAGAAATTCGGTAACAATGCCTTCTGTAGGCAGAAAACTAATTGCAAAGGAAAACCAAAATTTAAATTTTTTATCTGGAGATTGATATAAATCAAAGTACTTTGAGGAACTGTGTTGTTAAAATTCCTCTAAAACAAATGAAGTACAGGTACTCTAAAGCATAATGACCAAACATGACTTGCCTTGCAGATTGAAGTACGTCTTCTGACTGGAGCTTCTTTAGTTTTCTCTTTTAAATTCTGATACTGGAACAGACCAGAACCAGGCAAACCAGGGGATGCATCAGCTTTGAACCATACTCTAGAAATCATATTGTGGGTAAACGCATTTATTTAAACAGAGCATTTGAGGTGAAATATATGAGGGTAATGAGAGGTAGCAAGACTGGATGAAAATGATGCATCCCATGCAAACCAAATGTATATGTACAATTTCATAGAGTAACGTGTTTGTAAATGTGTAGAAATTTATACTCATACAAGTGTAAGGGGCTATAACTGGAGTGAAGTAAAAAGTAAATAAGTGGACAACACAGGCTTTACAAAAAAAAAAAGAAAAAAATATGGTGAAACATGAGAGTGAATCTGGAAAGATAGATTTGATGATTGTATAAAAATCACGAGTTAAGAATGGTACCAAGAATGTCAAATTCTATGAGACTGAAAAAATGAAACAATGCAGAAGAATGAGTTGTGGACAGGCAAAAAAAAAAAAAAAAAAAAAAAAGGCCACATTTGTTCACACTAAGTCTCTAGCTGTCATGTGTAAAGGACCAAAACCACAGCTCCCTATCCACATCCAGACCCTACGGACCTTTCCATGGTTTACCCCAGACCTTTCACACACCCTGGTTCAGTCCACTGACAGCATGTTGACCCCCATATATCACATCGTTCCAATTCACTCTATTCTTTGCATGCCTCTCACCCTCCTGTATGTTCAGGCCCTGATCGCTCAAAATCTTTTTCACTCCATCCTTCCGCCTCCAGTTTGGTCTTCTGCTTCTTCTTGTTCCCTCCACCTCTGACACATATATCCTCTTCGCCAATCTTTCCTCACTCATTCTCTCCATATGTACAAACCATTTCAACACACCTTCTTCTGCCCTCTCATCCACACTTTTTATTTCCACACATCTCTCTTACCCTCTCATTACTTACTCTATCAAACCACCTTACACCACATATTGTCCTCAAATATTCCATTTCCAACACATCCACCCTCATCTGTACAACCCTGTCTATAGCCCATGTCTTGCAAACATATAACATTGTTGGAACTACTATTCCTTTTTTTTTTTTCATACATATTCACCATTTCCTGTGTTAGCGAGGTACAGTTAAGAACAGATGACTTAGCCTTGGAGGGAAAAATTCTCACTTGGCCTCTTTCTCTGTTCCTTCTTTTTGAAAGTACAACAAGAGAGGATTTCCAACACACACACACACACACACACCCAGTTGCCATCTACAACACATAGGGAATTCATGTGCAGTATTCTTTCTCCTCCCTTATCCTCATGGATGTATATATCAGTGGATGAAGAGGAGAGGTTATTATCGCATTTCTTTTGAATAAAAGAATGTTTCACCATATGGATAACATACTTGAATGATTACAGGCAGTGATAAATGAGAATGGGAATGGGATGAAGGGAAGTTTTGCCAAGCCTAACATGTCTGATCCCTTGCCTGAATAACCTCAGCTCAGGAATGGTCAAATCAAGGATTGGAAGAGGTTGCCTTTAAGGAAGAGGGGATAAATACATCCATTCCCACAACATTCTCTGCTACGTGTCAGGTGGAAACAAAACTATCATCACACAAGAGAGAGTAAGTTACCCAAGAAAAGTTATTTTTTTTAAAGTTATTCCAGTCCGCCCAGTTTAGGAGCCAACACTTACATTTAGAAGGTGATATGCCTTTAAAATAGAGACATATATGAGAGTGTGGTCAGATGAATCAACTGAGGTGTGAGATTGTGCTGTTACATATTGGAGGATCAGAGGCGAAAAATAGTCCAGAATATTAGAAGAGTGGTCAGAAAAATGGGTAGGGTGGGTGATAATTTGCTCTAGACCATTGAGCATGGAGAATGTGAGGGCTTCAGTCCCCCACCAACCATATGGGAGATATTTAACAATTTCCTAAGGAGAACATTGAAATCCTCTTGGTAGTGGATCTCAACTTGAGGGCGAGAGGAAGTCATGGCCTCATGGCTGGGAGAGAAACTTTTAGACTGATAACATTAAAGTTTAGAGATTCAAGGTCCTTGAGGCATACAAAAGGTATGCTGAAGTTGAAATAAGCACAGACACTACCTCTGGAGATTATAGTTGGATATGAGAAAGAGGACAGACAACTGTGTCTAAGAGAGAGATAAGGCACTATGATAGCTACAAGACAGGTGGTGTTCAACAAAAGAGAGCTTTCCACGAATGTTGGTATAGTAAACAGAAAAAGAGGCAGGTCTATCAGAGTGGGAAAGGTCATGGGAGGGGCCATTACTACCACTGTTGGAGCCCTCCCTCTCACTGGCAGTAGAGTCAGGAGGGAGTCCACAGGTTCTTAGTGCCCCATGATACCAAGGACGAGGGGCCTTAGGTTTATTGTATCAAGGTCACATAGAGCAACTGTGCAAGCAGGAAATGGCAAGAGAACTTATGTGAAGAAAATAAGTGAGGTCTGAGTAGGTGTATGGTGCTTGTAAGGAGATGGCAGAACTAGCCAAGTAGTCCCATTTGATGTAACAGAAAGTGAGTCCAGCAATCCTAACACGAAGGGAGAATGATGGTTCCAGGCACTACTTTAATATTCAAAGCTAGATCAGCCAGAGTGTGAGGAAACTAGATATGAGAGAATGGAGCGAGGGAAGAAAACCAAAAGAGGAAAAGCCGGATATCAAACCCTAATGCCAAAACCCTACAAAAGCTTTTGAGATATTGAGGGCTATTCTACTGGATTCCCTAAAGTCTCTAAGAGAGGATGATGAGACATTAATAACAGGAAAGGATAATGACAAGTGGATCTTGCCAGGTAAAAACCTTGCTCATGAGATTCATGATGCTTATGGAAATGGGTGCTTAGGTGATGTTCAAAGGCTTTGAAAGAAGTAAAAGTTAAAAGAATGGACAATAGCCAGGGGGGTTGGAAATATTAAACATGAAAAAGCAATATAAGAAGAATGTTTATAATCTTATATTCTGTTATAACTGTTCTATATGAATAACAGTTTATTTTAACTTGTGTTTGGCATCCTTTTTTCCATTTGCCATGCATCGTCTGTTTGTGTAACAATATAAACATTCAAAACAAAGGTATATAGTATACAAAAGGCAGAAAAAATATAAATCTGATGGTCACACATATATCTGGTATAATATCTGGTTTCGGTGCATTATACATGACAGCTAGAGACTGAGAGTGAACGAATGTGGCCTTTGTTGTCTTTTCCTAGTGCTACCTCACGCGCGTGCGGGGGGGAGGGGGTTGTCATTTCACGTGTGGCGGGATGGTGATGGGAATGAATAAAGGCAGCAAGTATGAATTATGTACATGTGTATATATGTATATGTCTGTGTATGTATATGTTGAAATGTATAGGTATGTATATAAGCGTGTGTGGACGTGTATGTGGGTGGGTTGGGTCATTCTTTCATCTGTTTCCTTGTGCTACCTTGTTAACGTGGGACACAGCGACAAAGTATAATAACTATAATATCTTAAACAAGTGGACTAGTCTATGAAGACCTTGGTGAGGACTGTAAGGGGTTATTATTACATAGCTTAACTCAAGTTCAAAAAGTCACTGAAATTGTAAAAAAAAAAAAAAAAAAAAAATATCCTCAGCTCTTCATAAACTTGAAGGTGCTTTCATTACATAATTTGTAATAGAGGGAAGAATTCCAATAAAAATTTACATCTCTTAGCATTTGATAGCTACAATTCTAATATCATTAAAACAATGACTGTCTGCACAGTGAAAAAGTATTCTCCCCACTCCAAGTAACAATCTTACATCAACATCAAAAATGCAACTTACTTGTATGTTAGATACCATGTTGCTATAGCGATAGCACCCCCAGCAACCTTTTGTGGCATGGTGTGGAAGAATATTATGGTGCATGTCAACATTACATCACTTAGAACACTCATGAGTGTCATGATGCAAAAGATGCCCCGGATATATGGTGTAAACTGTTCGTAGTTCATCTGAAATATCAGATAAACATATGTGCTTACTCTCTGGCTTAAAGTAATAAGGGAGATACTGAAAGTTATAATATAAATTGTTGCCAAACTAAAAGTAGGCAGCTTCAGGCATTAATCTGGATAAATATACAGGGTTTCCAGGGTCATAAATAGTTTATTTTTGAAAATTTTCATTCCATTATTGAATGTTCCCTTCTGGTTAGTTAGAGGTTAGTTACACATAACCTCCTTTCCCTAAAACCATGCTGTCTCTTACTTATGAAATTTCTCCTCGGTAGAAAGTTATCCACGCGTTCTTTAACGATCTTTACCAGAGCCTTGCACACCATAATGATCAGTGAGACTGGTCTGAAATTAACACCTGCTTTCTGTATTCTTTCTTATATATAGGTATGACGCATACCCTTTATCATTCACATGACACTTTGTTTCTATCCACTGATGTCTTGAGAAGTAATTCAAGAAGTTCATATAAATTTCCTGCGCATGTCCTTAGCACATGGTGAAATTTCATCAGGACCATTTGCCTTATATGGGTCAAGCCCTTTCAGTATAGTGTTTAAACCTCTTCTTGATATCTTCCAAAACCTTCCCATTCCATCTCTGGTGTTGAGGCTATGGCATCCACTGTGAAAACACTTTAACTCATTATTTAGTTCCTCACATATCATTTTTCCTGAATCCCTTA
>JAUUDZ010060442.1:5147-33960 GCA_032361705.1 Panulirus versicolor | reverse complement strand
GTATGTGGGTGGGTTGGGCCATTCTTTCGTCTGTTTCCTTGTGCTACCTCGCTAATGCGGGAGACAGCGACAAAGTAAAATAAAATAAATAAAATATAAATATATATATAATTTTCCAAAAGAAGGAACACAGAAGGGGGCCAGATGAGGATATTCCCTCCAAGGCCCAGTCCTCTGTTCTTAATGCTACCTCGCTAATGCGGGAAATGGCGAATAGTATGAAATGAAAAAAATATATATATGTACTATTTTTTCATATATATTCGCCATTTCCCAAGTTAATGAAGTAGCTTCAAGAACAGATGGCTGAGCCTTTGAGGAAAAAATCTTCACTTGGCCCCCTTCTCTGTTCCTTCTTTAGGAAAAGCAAAACAGGAGGAGAGGAATTCCAACTCCCCGACTCCCATCCCTTTTAGTCGCCTTCTGCAACACACAGGGAATACATGGGCAGTTTATGACCCTCACTCAAGTTTCTGAGCACCTGTTCACTCTTGGTTCTAATATACCCTAGTGAGATAACAGCATGTTTAGGGTATACAGATGTTTAAACATCTACCAGTTCAACTGACATAAAATTCAAGAAATTAATAAACTATGCATACATGTGATAATTCTGAGACAATTCTATTACACCATATCAAAATCCATTTTAATATTGGATTTATGTTTTCAAGTGATTACTCCATGTCACAAGTCATATCACAAGTTTAATTACAAGCTATCATAAAATGAGAATATGATTTCTGCATCCTAAGCTGCTTATACTCAACAACATATCTAATATATCCTTAATGACTACCAGGTGAGTATCACTTTATGCCAAGAAAAATGAAATCTATTAGAGCAGCACTGATATCACATTTGCCCATGAAAACTTTAAAAGAATACAGAATCTCATCTATCCATGCATTTAACAAGACAGCTAGAGAATGGATGAAGGTGAAAGAGTTCTTTTTAGTTATGTTCTAGGAACCAGCTCGTTAACATGGGAAATGACAAACAAGAATGATGGAAGAAACAATCCCACTTTAACTTCAGTTATATGATAGCATTTAATCACCAAATCACAGTTCAACAAAAGAGCTAACATATCTGGTGGCTGACATGAGTTTGGCCTAGGAAATTCAGCGCAATCCTGAATCCGGTTATGATTTGATGTTTTTTTCAAGTCCACATATAATAACTTTTGTGAAAAGGTTGTTTATTTGGACTGGGTTAGCTTTCTACACCTTGGTCCACATGCCTTGACTGGACAAGACTGCTGAGAATGTGGCCATAAGCAATGTCAAGTGTAGAAATATAGACTACTACCTGATCCTTCAACAGTGAAAAATGGAGACTTTGCAAGTGAAAAGCATGCACATGAGAATACAAAAGTACCCACCTTAGCAGCAACTGTTGCTAAATGTTTATTGTGAAGTCGTTTGGTAAGGAACTGTAGGACATGAGGAAGTAAGTTTGGATGACAGGCAATCCACTCATTGAGTTCAGCAAGTAACTGGACAGAAGTAAAAGCCACTTGTATATGTACATCGTCAGGCTGGCTCAGCACACCTTCTAAAATTGGTGGGACTACCTCATTCTCCTCTCTGAAACATTTGTTTTCATCAATAACTGTATATCAGGAATGCTTTTTTTTCTCCCTCTCCATATGAATTAAATCAATGCATTAGGAATAATCCCTTGATATTTTGGTCGCTAAAAACTACCACCAAACCCATTAGCACTGCAGGTCCAACTGCCTTACCAAAGTAATACTGTCATGAGTTGTCCATATCAAGGAAAAAGGATAAGTGGAATTAATCAGGATTATTACATTCAGTATACACAAGAGGGAGAGTGTCAAAATGGAGACAAGAAACTCAGAAAAGTACAAATAAAAAAGTAAGAAGACAAGGAAACAGAAACAGTAATGTCTGAGGGGTAATGGACAAAGAATGAATAGCAGCTCAGTAGTGCTATAATATGAAAGTGGCCAAAGAGCCACCAGCATCAGAAACGACAATCCCTTAACCCTTTAAGAGCCACCAGCATCAGAAACGACAATCCCTTAACCCTTTATGTTCTATGGGTGTCAATCTACTGTTACATAGTAGGGTGCTTTGAATGTCAATCTCCACTTATAATTTCCAACCACAAGCTGAATTTTTCATGCACTGTGTGCTCTGTTGACAGGCCACAGATGGCAACCCAAAGGACAAATCACTGAGGTTGTCAGGAGATTTCACTAACCTATTAGTGTTCACAATCAGCAAATATGTGCCTTTTCAAGGGACTTGCCAATTTTGGGGTGCCCACTCCCACTCTTAGCACCCACAGCATCACCCATGCCACCCTTACTTAAGATTGGCCAATCCAGTAAATATTTTTTTCCCCAAAGTACTAAATGGTTGACTCTCAATTCATAATAACAAAAATGGTTGTTTTGATGGTCTTTTATGCACCTAAACATATGAATAAGAAACTTATTAAGTATAAGTAGCTTGCATAAATAGACTTGGCCATTCTGGGAGACAATGTTTTTTCCTATACTAAGAACAAATTGTCTTAATTTTTAAGAAAAAAGTCCTTGTATTTCTTACGTGCCTTTTCTAAAAAATAATGTAAATGGGGGAAACAAAAAATCTACTGTGGAAGAAAAGATTTAAACAAAGATATAAACACAGTCATATACCAAAACTTACGGAATAAGATTCTTGGCTACACTTTGCATAATGAAGAGTGCAGCTTCCATGAGATTCCAGTTTTTGGTTACATCAGGAGCTTGAAGTATATGGGCCATCTGTTGGAAACAGAGCTTTGACCCACAAATAAATACTACATCCTTAATCAACTCCTGCACTCGTTCACGGAACTCATAGAAGTCATCTTGTTGAACCAAGATGCTCTCCTGTGAAATAAAATAAAACATCAAAGACATATTTGTACAAGGAATCACAGTCAAAAATAGTTTGCTGATTAAAGTATTGGCAAGTATGCATGAAGAAACATGATCATAACAATCAGTAACATTTCTGTGAGTATCCACCAACATAACACTCCAACTACACATTAACTATCTGTCTAGCTACATCATGGTGCCTCCTCCCTCATTTAAAACAAGGTAATAAATCTATGTTCTTCACACATTTTAGCTACAAAGCCATCTCCACATCTTGAAATGTTCAAGACACAATTGTTACAGGCAAAATATATGCTTAAGTGTGCTTTGTATTGTTCTTGATATTAAACAATTGAACATATTTATTAGCTTATTTTACTGTAAGAAAATAATGAATTAAACTGTAAAAACATATGGTCTTGTATAGATACACAGAGCATAAAGCCTGAATAAAAGTATTTCATTTGAATGTAGACTTATGGCATTTGCATTTATTTTTATGTTTAAAAATGATAAAAAAAACTGCAAAAGCATCTTGAATTACCAATAATAAAAGAATGCTACCTGGTATTGGAGTAAAGATTTCACAAATTCCATATATCTCATGAGAGTCATTAAAGGAAATGATCACGTGGGAACAAGAGGCAGGAGACTATGCTTTCTTTTCATCTAATCTATTCATATCTCTGACACCTGTTCCAATAGGAACTACCTCAGAGGAGTGGCCACGGCAACAGAGTCTCCATAGCTAAAGAACTCCAGTGTCGCTTCTTAGCTGTTAGTGCCTCACCCTTAACAAGTCTCTGGCAGAGTAAGTCTAACACAGTGTTTGCAGAAGCTTCTACCTAATATTCCAAATGACTACTTCTATTTCATGCTCCTACCTACTACTTCTACTTAATGTAACTACCTAACGCTCATGCCTAAATCTTCCTGCCTCATACTTCTATCTACCGCTCTTACCATTTTGCCAAAAGACAGGGCCAGAGCATAGTGGTCACTGCATGAAAATCTAGAGTTATGAAGAATGAGCTGTGTGAGTTAAGTGTTGTCAAGTGTTACATATGATACAAGGAGATTCTACATTTGTGGACAGAATGCCAGTAGTCCATATGTCAGTGAGGCAGAAAGAAAAGACAAATACCTGGGTCAGAGGAGAGCAACTTTACAACTACTAAAGTGCTGGCTCACAAAGCAGATGTCACTAACCTCCTGATACCCAGGTGAGTAGAACTGGTAATAAACCCCATGGTCATTGGCTTCCTTCCAACTACTACCTACAAAGTATCCTCAACTTACCATAAAGCTCATTAAAAATCAGCAACGAACAATTGTATGAACAGAAGGAAATGTTGTTTGTTCAATAAGTGTTAATGTGAGCATAACACAATCACAAATTGTGATAATCTTATATGCCTCAGAAAATCTGTGAGCCCATGGATGTTTTTCTGTACGGGAACGAATGTGGCCTTTGTTGTATTTTCCTGGTGCTACCTCACACACACGTGGAGGGAGGGAGGTGCTGTTTCATGTGTGGCAGGGTGGCGACAGGAATGGATGAAGGCAGCAAGTATGAATATGTCACTGTATGTATACAATGAAGTGTATAGGTACGTATATGTGCAAATGTCGGCGTTTATGTATATGCATGTATACATGGATGGGTTGGGGCCATTCTTTCGTCTGTTTCCTTGCACTACCTCGCTAACAAGGGAGACAGCGACTAAGTTTCCTAATGCTACCTCACTGAGGCGGGAAATGGCGATAAAATGTAATATATGTATTTTTTATGTTGAAAGCTCCAGTCATGGACAAAAGTCTACATCAAGGATGGGTCTCAAATGAAATATAGAACTATGAAACTGAAAAAGAAAGACAAGGGAAAGTATTCACAAATTCTGAAGAAGTGAAAAACATGTCTTTAAAATAAGCCAGGTCATAGTTATTAGGAAAAACATGAGAAGGTAGAGACCTCCAAAGCTTCAATGAGTAGAGAAAGAAACAGGTATCAAAATGGCCCTGCCCACCCTTGAGGTGCTGATGGCTACACAATAATCATGTGACACAGCAGCTTGTCGAGTGTTGTGTGGTCTAGCTAGAGGTGTGGGCACACAAGCAGTCAGCTCTTGGAAGCAAAAACCAAAGTAATACCCATAGAAGAGGGAATGGGAACCAACATTGTGGTGTAGGGCAAGGGGTGTCAAGTTTGGAAGTTAGACTGCTTTCGACTCAACTCTGTCAAGTAAGGATGCGAAGCTAAAACCAACCCAAATGTGAGAGCACTACTCCATACAAGGAAAAATTAATCTCTTGCATAAATGGACCAACTGTACATATGTGTATGTGAGGTGATATGTCTTTCTTCATCTGCTTCCTGGCACTACCTTGCTAGCATGGGAAGCAGCAATCTGGTATGAAAAAAGTATGAGAAATATATCTATATACAACATAAGAAGCAGTCACAAGAAGCCACGGTAAAGTCTGTGGGGATTAGCTTGTGGACAAGAGGCTCCACTTTCAGTGCATTATACATGACAGATAAAGAGTGGATGTGAACAGGCTGGGCTAATCTTCATCTGTACCTAGCACTACCTTTCTGTACAAAAATGGAGAATGGGTATAGGAAAAATCATATATATATTGTTAGGGGGCTGAACCATGGAATATGAAGCAGCCAAGGTGATCCATGAAATTGTATGTAGTGTAAGGCCGAGGACAGAGGGCATTGGTTTTAGAACATCCTACCTGAGAGCTCAAGAGTTGATGTGTGCAAAAGAAGCCTGATGTTTGTTCCTATAGCTGCCTTGCTATGGTGAGAGAAACAACTGGGTAAGAAAAATGAAAATGTTTACATTATGGTACTGGGGCCAAACATTTTTCTAAGATGGACATGCTACCTTGAATTTGTTACTAATATATCCTACCTGTACACATGACTATATAAAATGTCACATCTTTAAAAGAAAATGTGTTACATTTGCTTCCCTCCCTTCTCCATGTGCTTCAAAATAAAAAAGACACTCACGTGATCAGGTTCTATCTGGCAGTGCCGATAAAGAGCCTCAATAAGACGCTCAACGTAAGGTTTAAACTGCTCGTTAACATTGTCACAGTTTTTCCTGTAGAGCACCTCTGACAATTTGTACCAGAAGTTGAAGGTAATCTCTGCAACCTGTATAAGCAAAAAATTATCTTACAACTTGTATATCTGAATATAAACACTGTACTTCAGTACAAAGTCTAGACAGTGATCAAATATATGATGAAGAAATCTGGTGGTAGAATCCTATTATATCTTCAGACAAAAAGTCATAACAAACATAAGAAAAAAACTGATGGTACAACTCACACATGATATAATATCTACCTACCTATCTATCTACTTACTTGTCCTTTCTCAATTCTATGAGGTGGATCAGATACATACAGCCTCTGAAATAACTCATACACACTGACCAAACTACCTATCATACAACATACAGACACTGCCCTCCACGTGAAATCAAATTACAAATGAATTCAAACTGCAACAAACCACTGAGTCCTTTGGACGCTGTTTGAAGGAGATCTACGATCAGAAACTCAGAGATTAGCTTGGTAAGAGCAGGAAAGCACACAGACGACTTTATGGGAAATATCTGTAAATCTCATAAGTAACTATGGAGAGCAAGAGTGTCACTTGTGGACTTCAAGCAAAGTACTCATCAATTCTATCCTCAAATGTATTTACAGTGCTGCCCTCAACTACTCTAATTAGTAAATCATTTGATGTGAAATGTATGCAAATAAGTTCTCATCCATTACTACTGGTAAAATCTGAGAACTCCTTAGCTAAAGTAGCTTCTTAAATTAGGGTTCAAATACTTCAATTATTTTGAGAAACCCCTATTGTATCACCTCTTAATCTTTTTTCTAAGCTAAATTAGTCTAAATCATCTTTTTGACTCTCACAGGACGTTTCTGTCTGGGATTCATCTTGGAAGCTCACCACTGTACTCTAAGTACTTTTTTTTTCATGGACACCCCCTTGAGGGAATTCCCTGGAGGAACGGTTATCAGAGATATAAATAGATATAGAGACAGTTAGACAGAAAGATAGATATATAGACAGTGTGTTGTAGTAGACATATAACCAGAATTGTAAACGTTGTATACTACATTACAGACTTTTGTCAGAAAACAGTCTTATGCTTCTGAGAAGACGACAAATAGGATGCAAAGTCAGGGATTAAGATGTAAAGTAAGGCATTTTGTGGCACGTTTCTGATATCATCAGAGCCTTAACCAACTACACCATATCCAGACCAATTTCTGGTTATTTCTCTAGTATCATTTTACTACTGTAGAGTATTTCAAGACATTGTTATCTACATATTAGAGTAACAATGTTCCTACTTTATACAGTGTGTTTACAAGCACTATGCATATCTTTTTGTATGCAAATTAGACTAAGAAATCTCTCCTAATGTAACCCTTATTATTCCTCTGACTACTTTGATAAAATGTAATCCACAACATGGTGATTTCCTGGAACATTTCCCCAATGATATCTGGAGACCAAGAGTAGTTACTTTTATTTGAATCAGAAAACAAAAGCTCTGGATCCTAAAACTTAGTTCACCTTTGCTACTGCATTTATGGAATGCTTACTTGCCTTTAAGTCATCAAAGATTATCCCACCAGTCTTTTTCCTCATCTACCTTTTGCAGCTCAAGAGAACTGACTGTAGCATACCTTCTCATTATTACTGCCAATGAGAAAAAGATGGACTTATCAATATCCAAATTCATTTGCCATCTGTATGACCAGTCCATCAGCCTGTCAACATTAGTTTGAAGCTGTTGACATTCGCTATCTGTTATAGTTTCATTTCTCAGTTCAGCATCACATGCGAATTTTGATAACTTACAATGCAGCCTGTCATCAAAGTTAATATAAATGATAAAGAAAACTGGTTTCCAAGACTGATCTGTGTGGCATATCATTTAGCACATCTAACCATTCTTGGGCTTTACCATTAATCGCAATTTTTTCAATTTATGACCAGTTCAATAACTTTTCTAACAAAGTACAACCCCATTGGTACCAAGTGCCTTAAATTTTGCTTGTAATCTCTAATGCAGGAGTCTACTGAACACTTTCTGAAAAACAGATTTGTCAGACAAATATTTTACTGAAAACCATTCTAAGAATGGTGCTTTACAGTGGAGACCTAAATAATTTACAATCTTGTCTCAAACAATTTAATCCATGCATGTCTTTTGCCCTTTAGAATATTCATGCCTAAAGCCACAACTGCCATCTCCTTCCTCTTTCTCCCCTACTTTTGGCACAAATGTTTAAGCGTCTCCATAATAATTGCACAAGTTATTAAATCAACCATATAGAAACAAACACATAAAGAGATCTATGTATTTATCTAAAGCATAGATTCCGAGCATTAACATACCTCCCAGTCATGATGCCCTATGCAAGTTAGAAGAAGATGAAGGACTTGCAGTGATCCCATTCCCTGGCCAGGCTGTTCAACCATAACTTCCACTAAAGTTTCACCTAGCTCAGAGAAAATCCTGAAAAATCATTTTCATTTATAAAAATTCAACTTTCCACAAAGTTTTTTTTTTAAAAAAAGGCATGATCACTGACATAACTGATGATGATGTATTTGAACATACACATTATAAATCCACTTACAATATTGAATATTTCATAATGTGGCATCGCTTTGTAAGTGACTATGATATTAACACACATTATAAGGATGAATATCATTCACACATTCAGTCACTATTCAAAATAATACCATATAAATATAGAGCTGATTTCAAATACTCATATTTATGACTTGTGTTACAAGCAGAGTTGATATAGTAAAATGGCCATCGTCATTTTAGAACACAATGGATTTATCATGATACTAAAAAGATCTCTCTAAATATGATTAACACACTGTCACATAAATAGAAGGAAATGTGTAAATCATCAAAAGTTGAGTTTAGCAATATCTCACTTTTACAGAAAACAAATAACAGAACTGGTTACTTTAGAACAATGCAACACACAATTACAGCACTCATAGAAACCTATCATACACATATCATTTGATTATTAATGGATGCAAAGGAAAGGTTGTCAGATGTAAATATGCTGAGAGAGGTGGCAGGTGGATTGTCTAATCATTTCTTGTTGGATGTGAGAGTCTGAAAAGTGAGTATGTCATGTTTTTAAGAAGGGACTACATGAAAAAAAAAAAAGGTGGAGAGTAAGCAATCCTGGGGTAAAGCTTGTTTCCAGAGATAATAATGAGAGAATGAACGAAGAATGGCAAACGCTGAAAGTATATGAAATAATGGGGGATGAAAATATTTAAAGAAGCTGTTCTTTACTATATCTATCCATCTAATTCATCTTTACTGCTCTCATCTTTTACTTGTCCTGGTCTGCTCATGCTTCAGTTTCAAGTTTATGAATCAAAATTACAACAGCTTCTTACAAACTATATACTTACATTTTTCTGTTATCAAGGATTTTTTTGAATTTACAATTTTCTTCCTTGCCGAGCTATAAGCCCCAGCTTCTCCATGCATCTTTGGTGAATTATAAGCCCAAATACCAAATTCATCCTCAGCTTCCAAGTGTTCACTCATAATCAACCAATCATTATATTCAAATCAAGCACAGAATTATCTACATACAACAATGAAAACCTCCAATACATTACACCATGGTTTAGCAGTGGACCACTAACAACCTACCACATTCTCATCTTGCATAAAGGCTCATCTACTAAAACATAAACACACACTGACATACACCTGACACATTCTCACATTATTCAAACCACCCACTCATACTACCACTTTCACTATCAAAAGAATTTATGTATAACCACCCACTCATACTACCACTTTCACTATCAAAAGAACTTATGTATATCTAGTTGTCTTCTATGCACACCCTTCAACATAAAGAGTCTGAGAGAATTTCCTAATTCACTTTAACATATGCCTTTGCCAAAGCCATGAATTCTATATATACTTTCTTCTCTATAAAACTTTTTGCATTACCAGTCTAGATGCAAAAAAATTCTCAATAACAGACTTTACCATAAAATGTATTACATGAGTGGCATACAGAAATCTTCCAAATATATTTGAGATTTACCCACCTTGCATAATTTGTGACAGCATTAATATCCTCCATTGCCACTGCTATGTGATATGGTTCACCTAGTTGTAAGACACCAGCAAACAGCACCTCTGCCAGAGGCTGGATTCTCTCTGCTTCTAACATGATCATTGCAGAGCAAACACAGTCTGTTGCTATTTCATGTAATCTACAAAATAAAAACCTTATGAGCCATGCAAAGAAATTTCAAGTGTGGTCCTTATCAATCCTAAATATTAAGAGCAAATTCTGTATGTTCCTATTCATAAGTATATGTACACATACACATGCAAATACATATATTCTTTCATACGTGCTTGCCTTTCTCACATCAGGAAAAGCATTATTTTGTTCATACTTTTCTTCCAACTTTTAGAAAGTTGTAATGCAAAAGGTGAGGATTTCCAGTCCCCCCCTGCTCCCACCCCTCTTGGGAAACATCTATGGCAAGCAGGAGAAATGTGGGCAGTATTCTTCCTATCATAATTGTAGGGACAAAACACATACATATCATAATTACGAAGGAAGCTGAAGCAGTAAGGTCAAACAGATATACATACATATTTGTTCAGTATAACATGTAAGAGAGGGGGCTGTGGTATCTGCAATATATATGACTGGTGGACATGACTGAATAAGGCCCTTTTTTTGCCTACACCTGGTGCTACTTTGATGAACAAGGAATCAGTGAACAAGTCTGAACATACATACATGCAAACACAAACATTTACATCCTTGGGACTAGGGGAGAAAGAGTACTGCCTACGTATTCCCTGCAGGTCATAAAAGGCAACTAAAAGGGATGGGAGCAGGTGGATGAAAAGCCTCCCCTCCAGTTTTACTTTTCTAAAAGAAGCAACAGAGAAAGGAGCAAAGTGAAGATTTTCCCTCTAAGGCTCAGTCCTCTGTTCTTAATGCTACCTTGCTAATGCAAGCATAGGAAAATGGACTGAACAGGGCAAGTGAAAGGTCTGGGGTAAACCATGGAAAGGCCTGAGGCCTAGGTGTGGATAGGGAGCTGTGGTTTCAGTGCATTACACATGACAGCTAGAGGCTGAGTGAGAACAAATGTGACCTTTTAAGTCAGTTTTCCTGGAGCTACCTCGCTCACACCCAGAGAAAGCTAAATTGAAATGAAAATCTAAACCATTTCATCCTGAAAATCATTAATTTCCTTACTCCGAAAGTAACACACACAAAAAAAAATACATGAGCAATATTTATGCAAAAACCTACCTGGGTGAGGCCTGAGGATTTCTGACAACATTTAAAATGTCATCAACAAGGCAGGTGTTAGTGAGCATTACCCACTCCTCTGTGTGGATGTTAAACCAGGATGCCAAACAACGTAACGCCTTTAAGTGCGTACTTTCTTTGGTGGCTCCATCAGTACTGACAGCAACATGCTGATGAATAAAATATATACTTTATCAATGAATGGTACATGTTTAATATGAGACTTTTCTAAGATTAGAGAGGGCAAGCTGAAAGCAGGAAAGCTTGATTGACAGGTTCAGATATCATTTTAGACCTAACTTGTAAAACAAAGACAAAATACAGTGGCAAACACTAACAGAATGAACTCACCACTGGTACTTAAGCATTTACAGTCCATATAAAAAACACTAATCCAGGGGGCGAATGCCCCTGAAGACATCACCCGGTGAAATACAAAATGTTCAGGGTCCCACAAATGTAAAACCCACTCCCCATATATAACAAATAAGTACACAAACTAATCCCTCAAGCCTATGTCTAAGTCTACGCTATGGCAGCAGGCTCAAAGTCAAACCCAGGTATTCAACCTCATATTGGGATGACTGATAAATGGGTCATTGGCATGATCTGAGAGTACAAACACTATGGTATCAAATATCCATGTCAATGGGTCATTCACCCTGGCTAGAATTTTACAAACAGCACAGACAATCAAGGTCCCTCTAACCTAAATAGATAGATCTGTAAACTTGCAAAATCTTACAAAATGTCTATACTTGTGATTTATACAGTAACTGTAATCAAAAAATGTAAGGTCAATAACTATCCATCTACCAATTATCATTAACTCGTTACTCATTCCGTGGGGTGTACTGAAATCATAGTGTCAAGCCTTGTCCTTCAAGTTCTGTAAACCACAGAAAAGCAGGAATGGGAAAAGCATCAAACAAAGATCAAAAAAACAGAATGTGGAACATGTTGCAGAGTGGAGTAGAGGGAGACTGATGGATATTAAGATGCTAGAGAACATAAAATTTAGATAAATTGTTACACTGGATGATATGTAAATGTTTTAATGAGAAAAACCTCCAATTTCTTCATGTAACTAAGGAGGCGCAAATAACATAAGTCATAGACATGAAACACTATTTACATCAAGACTATCCTTAAACATATATATGGTACTCTTTTCAAACACTCTCATAAGTAAATCATCAATATATTCAAATCCTGTCATAGAAAAAAGTGCTTTCTACATTTGAGGTAAAACATTTGCCAATAAGTCTGTATAACATTCTGAATATAATCAGACATAGATCAAGATTATTGAAGCCTTGGTACATTCTAAACACCTATAACAGATCACACCTTAAATATATCAAATATATTTCAGTCATTTACTCAGCTTTCAGAGGCTATTTCTCAAACTGGGAATTATCTTGGCAGGGAGACCAAACCTGAACACACAATTTCAAGGCGTTTCTGTAAACTCCCCACTTGGCTTTAGTTCACCAGAGATTATTACACCAGTCTTTTCCCCTTTGACCTTCTGTGGCTCAAAAGACTCTATACTGTAGCCTGCCTTCGTACTTTTACTATTGACATGTAAAACTGCACTTATTGATGTCAAAGTTCATCTGCCAACAATAAGCCCAGTCCATCAGTTTGTCAATGTCAGTATGAAGATCCAGATGTTCAATTTCAGATGAACATCTGCAAATTTCACAATGTTAATACAACCCATAATCATTAACGTATATGGGCAAGAAAACTGGCCCCAAAACGTATCCCTGGGGCATACCATTCCTTATGTCTAAATTCCGAGACTTTACTTTTAATCACTACTCTTTGTTCGTGACAAATCAACAAATTTCTTAACCCGATGAAAAATGCCATTTATACCATATAACTTGACTTTTGATGTCACCTTTGATGTGGAACTTTACTGAATGCTTTTTGGAAATCTAAATAGGTAACATCAATAGCTTTACTTTCATAACACATGATGATATAAAAGAAGTCATGCAAACTTGTCAGACATGAGCAGTTTTGTCAAAAATCATGCTGTGAATAATTCATTAAGAGATGGTCCTGTAAAAGGTTATGGAATTTCAGAATCATGGTGTTGGTGGTGGAAGAGACAAAGAGCCCAGCCTATTCTGTTGCATATAATTTAGACTAGAGTATGTAAAAGGCTGAAAAACAGTGAGAGCAAAAGCAAATGGGCTAGAGAAGTTGATGAGTGGGACAAGAGGCAATCTGAAGGGAAAACAGAAAAGGAGGGAAACTGAAAGTATCAAATTTACTCCGTATATGAGTCAATGTCAAGGGAAGATAAAACAGAAGGTAAAAATAACAAAGTGAGACAGTCTGTGGATGAATGAGGTATCAGCATACAAAGATATGATAAAGTTGTACATATATACTGATGCAAATAGGAATTCCACACAAGTCATCATGTTGCATATTGAAAGACTACTTACAAAATGTAAATATGTAAGTGGTATGAGTAAAATAATTTGTGAAATAACTAAACACCTTGAAAACAATTCTGTAAAAGGGATCCTGTATATACTTCTATTTAAATGTATATGACAAAGAATAAAGCTATGACAAGGTATATGACACAAAGCCAGACTGAAGGTCATTTTTTTCAAATATCTGTTTTATGAAAGTTTAACCATTCATAAATGTTTTAAACTGGTAAAGGAAAATTCATCAAAACTCTGATTACCTGCATAAAAGAAGCTTAAATCAAATTCTGTTTCTACAATAACATTAAAACTTACCAATAACTCTACAATACTAGGAACTTTCCTTCTGAAGTATTCATCAAGCTTATTTCTTCTGTTAAGGCCTAATCGTAGTTGTCTGGAATGGAGTTCTTCAGGGAGGGCTATCAGGACTTCCAGTAAAGGGACCAAGTTTGGGGTGCTAGACCTGGGTCCAAACTGGGTAATTAAGTCCACTGAAAAGAGAAAACCAGTGATACAGATATCAAAGATGTAAAGGAATAGAGGCAAACTTTCAACAATTTACGTATGTGTGGAGTTGGTGCTCCCATAGCAAACAATGAGAGTATATGTGGGCGAGCAGAAATTATATTAAGCAAGCATTATTGAATTTTGTCCTTACTGACACGAGTACTAACTTTCTTTTAGATGCAAGTGTGCTGAGAAGAGCAGTTGGTGGGAAGTCTGTCACTTCTTGGAGGAGGAGAGGGTAATACTTTGTAGAGGCTCTTTGAAAAGAGGAAGTAATATGGCTTGGAAGACTATAACAAAAGTGAGAGGGCTCTGAGTTCTTCCATTTTGAAAGAGGATGAAGTGGTAAGTGGTATTTAGTAAAGCATCATCAGCAGCAGTACATAAAGGTTGTTAAAGAAATCATTCTGAAAACATCGAGTCTGTAAAAGGTAGCATTACAAAGTCTGACTTTCGGTACTTCATTAAGTTTTGTTTTTGATAATTCTTTTTCTAAGTCCCAGGTCCTGACTTCATTTCAGACTGAAAGCATAAAATAACATGGCTGTAGATATACAAGTGATCATTATAAACTTAGAGGTAACAGGCTAAAAAGTCCACCCAAAGCGACCTGGGTTTCTCTGCTGCTGCTGACTAATGGAGCTTGGACTTAGAATTTGTCCTTTGTGAATGGGCATGGAGCAGATAAAATAAATCTAAAGATAAATGGACGAAATGCAAGATGGTGCTGGCATAGTGTGCACTCATCAAAATACAGAATTTAAGGTCACTATTCAAACTGAAGTAACAAAGGCAAAAATGATAAAACCAAATCAAATGAGACATATAGAGAGATATAATCAATAGGCTACTCCTATCTCATGAATTTCTATCTATCAATTACCAGCCTATTCCTGACTCAGAGATTTTGAATTATCAAGCAACAAAAACCTTTTCCCCACATTAACAATAAATAAAATATCTCACTTACCAATGGGATCTTCCCAAGATGCCATGTGTAGGGCCAGATCAGCCAGTGCTACACATAACTGGGTAGCAATACCCTGGTAAGTATGCTCTGTGATGTGACTAAGGTGTTCCAGCATTGAGGCACGGAGTGATGCATGGGCCGAAACGGGTAGCTCTCCAAAATATAACTGAAAGATTTCGTGTCAATGCATTATCTCACACAGAAAAAAATCAATAATAATAATAATAATAATAATAATAATAATAATAATAATATCTAACATTTGTGTTAGAGAAAATATATATGATTAAATCATAAATCATATAAACAACAATGAAAGTATTCATGAAAATCTGGCAGTTGTAAAACTCACCTTTCAAAACAAAAATAATGCACTTCAATTAAATCATAACATTTCAAGTGATGTCTTACCATTTCTGTGTTCCATTTTGTATAATACCGCAACAGCCATATGCAACTTCAAGTCTGATTCAGATGTTTTAAATATTGATTTGCATTGTTTAAACATTTGTCATACATGCTCTAAGGTCACGTAACTAAAGGAAAATAAGCATGCACTGGTCTAATAATGCTCTCACAACCAAAGTAAAGTTGTTCTACAAATCAGTATATATTTTTACCAGTTCACAAGTTTCCATCAGCAATACTATTTGGTTTTCTGAGTAAACTTTTCTACTTACTTAATGTTTTCTTTCATAACCACTTAATATCCGGCAAATGACAACTCATACATTAACGGGGCAAAGATTATTTTACTTTAAGCATGGTGTAAATACTTCTTAAAATGAATGTCACCAAAGTAGTGAATTATGCTTGTTTGTCCTTTTTCAATAAGCAAATAATTTATAGCTTCACTTCAAAGATTTAAATATAATATGGCATAAGGAAGGGATCCTATGATGAATAAGAAATTCAAAAAACTAAAAATATAAACCACACGGAAACAACAGGAACACACTGCTCATTTCGCATCCCATCAAACCCATGGGTAGTGATACTATTTCTACTTTCTGTACATAAAGTACTTTAAAGAGGATTCATTACAAATTAGCTAACCATAAAACTTGTGATTTTTTCACAATATCTGACTAGTGATAGGTCACACAAATGGAGGCCACCTTCTTTAAATGTGCATTCAAATACCAGTTTGAGTTTGCCAGCTGGATGAGCTGATTTATATGGGTAGGGATACCAGATAATAAAATCTACAGCAAAAAAAAAAAATACCTACTTAATACCATTCAGATTCGTTAAGTTACAATTCACATTCAATATTTCAGGCATTTGTTTATACTGTGATGCTCTTTCTAACAGATGTCATAAACACAAATACAGAACACAGATTATCTTGTCACCCTCCCTATTCATCTTTTTCAATTTAAACATAGGAGCACCTGTACCTACATTTATGCACTTTATAAAACAAAAGTAGTAATGTTTGTAAAAGAGCAGGTAATTTCTTCCTCAGCAATATCAATCTTTCAAAATGAGGAAAGTACGCCTCATTCAAACAGGATATGAAGAAACATTAAGTAATCGTTTTACAGGTAGCATGAGTTACCTGTATCTTGGTTCGCAGTGTCTGGGCAGCAAAGAAGCATGAATTGACATCACGTTTTGCATGTAGCAACTGATCTGCTACCTTCCATGCTTGAACCTAAGGAAGAATAATGAAGCAATATTAACTTACATTATCACCTAGAAATGATATTGAGTAACCACAAGTTATGCTAAATGCTCCTGCCATTCCGCATAAAAATATATCAGTAAATAACATTGCATTATACTGTCATTTGGTTTCACCTTGAACCTCATTGAAAATTAACCATTGCATCTGACCACTGTATGAGAAGGAAAAAAAAAAAACAAAAAACACCTGGGACAACTGTTACTGTGTTGTTGTTATGGTAAACCATCAGTGTAAAATATAAATAATATTCAATACACAATCCTACACCCCCAGTGTAAAAAACTATCCTAATTTCTGTCAACCAAAGTCAGTAAGCCTTAAAATACTTCTACTAACATATGATATGTGAAAGGTAAGCCAGACACACATCCACACATACAATTGCCAAAAGTACTGCCCAAAGGAAAACTCTTACGTAACCTGTGACATCTGCATTTCGACTAACTACCGGTGTTATTGCAACTTTCCTTGGTATCAGGAGGGTTAGTCATGGCTGCATAGTGAGCCAGTACTTCAGTAGTTGTCACCTGCACTCCCAAGACCCAGGTAGGTCTTTCCTTTCTGCCTCACCCACACGAGGTCTACTGGCATTTTTGTCCATAAAACATACACTCTATCCTTATCATACATAACACATGACAACGCCTGAATCACTCGGTTAATTCTTCATAGCTAAATTTTCTTGAGGTGAACACATGCACAAGGCCTGCCTTTTGGCAAAATGGCAGGAGCAGCAGATAGAACATTTAGGTAGGAGCATTAGGTGGAAGTAGTAGGCAGTAACATCAGGCAGGATCATTAGGTAGAAGCAGTCAGTGGGAACATTATGTAAGAGCCTCTACAAACACTGCATAAGAGTCGCCCTCTGCCAGTGGGATGTTAAGAGTGTGGGACTAAAGGCTAAGAAGCAGCACTGGAATTCACTTGTCATGGAGACTCCATTGCTGTGATTTACCAAATGGTGTCCTAGCTATATCTCTTTGTTGTATATCAACTGACAGCTACACTTCTTTCCTGTATCTTGGCCACCCTCTTCAGGAAGTTCCAGTTGGGAGAAGGCATCAGAGATACAGACAGATAGACTGATGAAGCAATGTACAGTACTGTGCAAATTTTCTCTTATTTTCAGCCTTTGGTTAACTTGTTTAATCATTAGCAATAGTGATGATAATAATAAAACAATAATATTTTCAATAATAATAACAATAATCTGGTAATAATCATTAATACAATTATCAAATCATTATCACTAAGCAACTAGTCTTGATAATATTACCATTAGTGGCAAGTTTAATTACAAATACTAGATTTTGTACAATGACATAGACAAGAAGCTCTACATAAACCAGGTTATACAAAAATCCTTAACAACCTGTGACATAAAAACACAAACGTCAACACCTAACAAACATTGCAACTACATGCAGGCTACACAACAATGAATATCAATATCATATACATGCTTCCACCAAGTGTTATCAGTAACAGCAAAACTGGGTGACAAAAAATTACATTAAAAACGTCGAAACAAAAAAGAAATGCTTCAATGCGAATATAGTCCGGCAGGAAGTAAGTTACAGAAATATGTGTGTTATAACCTGGAGGTCAATACTGTAACTCACTTGGTGACAGAATCTCATCCTAAGAGAACTGTGGAGATAAACTGTAGCCAACAAATCAAAAAATTGGATTTAAGTACATGGACAAGAATGTGTTCAGTTGTTCACACTGCTTATCAGATGAAAACTAGATCATGCTTCTTAAGTTTTATCACCATACATAAACCAAGTGGACGATGGCACAAGAAATGAGAGCAGAGTAACAGAAAGGATGCAAGTTCGCCTTACAAGAAAGAGGAGTAAAGGGTAACTTGGTCAAAACCTTTCTAGTTTGTAAATCAGTCTGATGCTGAGATATCCATGCTTCAAGAGATGCAGAGAACAAACAGGTAATGGCGAGCATAGTAGTAACCAAGGTAATTATTTACTACACGAGTATGTTGATTAATCTAAACTTACTTATATCTTAAATAATCAATGTCTTTCCCCACAGTTACAACAATTCTGCCTTACCTGCAATAATCATCTTAAAGAATGTAAATTCATGGGTTCTCTTTTTCCTATATATATATATAATATATATAGATATAGATATATAGAAAGTGCACTTAGGAACTTATCGTGTTTCATTTTCCACGTGGACTCATAGAAATATATATACATATATATATATCTTCCAAAAGAAACACAACACCAACTCGAGAAATCGACCTAATCTTTTTAAAATGATCATTGCATTTGGAACATAGTTCTACTATTTGTAACAAATCCATTAACATTATCTTTTTCGATAATAACCACTTGTCATCACAAAGCCACATATAGTATATACCCGCCTGATTGACAATGACATTCAAAGTCATTGGAACAGACGAACAGCTTCAAATATTCATTTCTATCTAACAAACAATATGAAGTAATCGACAGCTTGCTTCCATGGTCAACAGCAGAAGAGTAAATCACTTCAAAACACCAAAACATGTTATTTCTCAAAACAATTCAACTAAGCTAATATCTGTGCCTCGAAACAGCCCAGTCCTACATGGGCGGAAAACTTTCCTCCTATAATAAGAACTTCAAATACAAAATAATGATATCTACACACCACTGATAAAATATGACTTAACAAGGTTAAGGTATTCTTCATGATAAACCAAAACAAAAATTCTTCTCACCGATCTTTGTAGCTGGCCAAGCCATTTTGAAGCTTGGTCGTGCTTCTGTCTATCCTGTACCTCGGCATCGTACAGCGTGTTGACGGCCACCAACACCTCATTGATATCCACTTCCATCTTAACATAATCTTGAGGAAGAGGCCAAGAAGGTGAGGAGATCCACGGTCATAGCCGGACTGGACGCTGTACTGGCCCAACACCTACCCTCACCCGCCACTCAACTCCTCCTGTCCCTCCCACACACTACTCACCGACTCCTGTACTCTATAATAACATATTATCCCGGTCTTAAGCCGGTCACTATCACATATAACATGGCTGGAGGCATTTAAGGGGAAACAAGATTGTTTTTCTGACAGACGAAAAGTCTTTGAGACCACAAGGTTAGACAGGCTCCTGGTGACTGGCCCAACGCCTGCTGGTCAGCGAACACCGGCACAATCTCTTCTCACTTTCCATAGGTGACCAAACTTATAATATCATTTCTTCCGTAAAACCTCGGAAATAAACTCTCATACTTTCTTCCGACATATGGATTTAATTTGAGATGTCTTTATCCTTTGCCTAATGCGAAGTTCTCATTTAGAAGTTTCTAGAGCTAAATCTATGAAGATATCTAATTCTAAAATATGCAATAGAGATGAGGTTCGTATGATTTCATGTCATGTCCAAATATTACTATCATATTCATCAAAAAGCCATTTATTGTGCACAACCCCACTTCTCGATTGACAATATCACACACCCGATGGTGTACAAAGGAAAAATCATATACATTAAATCACACACTGAGATCAACTATATAAAAAAATCATAATGCCAAAAATATACACATGATCCTATTATTATGTTAACAGGAATTTCAAGAAATGATCCATAAATATAAGTGCCCCAGCATACGCTGCTCGAACCCCGCCATGGATGAATCACTCGACCCACAACATGGCCTCAGGCGGGGAACATGACTTGTCGGTCATTCGAATTCACATGGAAGTTTTCTCGCCACACTTCATCGTCTGAACAATGGTAAGTCAATTAATTTAAGGAATGAATCATACTTACTAAGGATCTTTATTCTGCCTAAATTTACTACAACGTTGAATACAAGTACAACTGGATTCACAGCGCTCGCAGATTTTACGTCTATTGCTTAGTCTTAAGATTCCATGCTGAATATATATTTCACAATATATAGGATGGATTTACTTGTTTTTGTAAAGGTTACTAGTTACCAAAGTTATTTATTCAAAGCCTATATTTACGAGGTAGTAGATCAGACATTTTTTAATAACTTTTTGAGCGACAAATTTTGAGGTACAAATGCTTTAATGTCTCTATCTGATGGCTGCTCCCCTTCAGGGTAGTGTGCTCGATCCAAATATTCTGCTTCATGAATTGCACGAGTGTTTACTGACACGGGAAAGATTCACTTAATAAGTTTCATTAGTCAAAAAGACTTGGATAATCTCTTACTTGGAATCAAAAATTCCAACGTGGAATGAAGTGGTCCCTCAGTATCTCAGTCTCTAAATAAAACACCTTAAACCGGACCTTGAGTTCTGTGTCTGAACAACTTAATCTTTTTTTCTAGTTCTGTATCAATCCTATTTCAGATATATAGCGGACACCCTCATCCTCACTTCGCCATCGGTACATTAAAAAGGTCATGCATTTTTGATTCGTTTACGAGCTCGTTCCTGTCTTAAAACTGATTTCAAATCGAAAAAGTACAGTTTCCTCCAAATTGCAAAGATTAATTGACCTGGCGATTGTTGCCCGGTGCTTCATTATGGTCTGATGACGTTACGATGCTCGGGTATTATGCCTGACCTCTTTAGGGTCATTTGACAAAACCAGGCCATTATGAACATACTTGTGGGATTAAACGCCTGATGACATTATAGCAAAAGGAGGGGAAGAGAGCATGAGACAGGTTGGCACCCTGAGTTTTGTTTCTAAGTAACTGTGGAGGCACGTGCAAAATGTGGTCCGAAAAAGTCATAAAATACTAAGAAATTAGGGAAACATACAAAGGTTAGGTTTTGTTTGGAATTATAATGTTTCGGATTGATGATGCCTCTAAACGTCATGGTTATCCTGTTAAAACAGACGCCAGCCATGGGTATCTTCATTTTAACGAAGAGGGGCACGAGAAAATTGAATGAGTGAATAATTTAGAGTTTCTCAGGCGTCGTATACCACCTGAGATTTATAGGAAGAGGGAAGGCACAAAAAAAAAAAAAAATTGTGTCCTTTCTGATCACTTGACCACAGTTATCCTGTCTGATGCTTGAGTCAGGTAAGGTAAGTTTTCCAATAACGTAGTGCTACACACTTTTCTATGTATCTATTTCTACATCCTCTCTGATCTTATACTGTTTTACAAGTGTTTTGTTTTTTTATTACTAGTGTCTTTTTTTTGAGTGGTGTTAGTTGCCCCGCATCATCAGGGGTTGACGTGGGATGTACAAAATGATCAGGATCTTTAAAAAGATGACCTGAAATTTTTTTGTGCCATTTGGATGTTTGATGTGACCTGTTTATTTGAACATGCAACCTGGTTATTTGGGAAGGTAAATCTGGTGCTTGTTTAGAGAGGTAAACCGGGTATTTGATGGTGTTATTGCTTAATGAGAATGTCTCTTGGGCATTTAGGAAGGTGACCTGAGTATTTAAGAACATGACCCGATTCTTTTTTTTATATATGATCTTTGTATTTGGGGTGATAGCATTTCTTTAGAAGCGATTTGGATGTTTTATGCAAGCTGTATATTTAGGAATGATTAATTGTATATATAATGACCACTGCATCTTGGATGACCTAGTGTTTTTGAGTGAATTGGATGTCTAAAATTGCAAACATTGTATTTGAGGTGACCTGGGTTTTCGATAATTTGACCCAAGTATTTTGGGAGGTGACCTGGTTGCTTAATGGTTGGAGTGACACTGTGCACCCATCATTAACTTGAAAATATGACAAAGTATTCAAATGGTATGAGAACAATAGACTCTTTGTTGCTTAGCCAATAAAGACTATCAAATGTGTTGAATTATTTGTGTTAACAGCCTGCCTTTACGAGGTTACACCAAAAGTGAAAAGTTTCCTTTGATAAGGCTGATTCACTGGGAGTACAGTCCCTTCAGAGACATCTCATATGATTTATGCTTCCCTGTTACAGGAAGAGGTGAAGGCAGTAGCTGCAGGAACCTTTAAAAAGGTCCTGGGTAACACAAGGATTCCTTCATAGATATTGCTCCTGAGACAGTTATATAACGTATAAGTAATAAAAATAAGTAAGCTCTCAGTACTGGACTAAGTGGGTTAAAAGTTGAGTTCAGACAACAAATAATACTGTTGTGGTTACGTTCAAGTACTGAAAAGTTAAACGATAACTGCTGTAAAGCAGCTCTAAAGCACTGAGGGTATATGATAAATTTCTAACACGTAAAATCACAAATGATGTTTGGGACATGCTGCAGTAATATTGGAAATAGCTTTCTCAATACTGTATAGACTTTCATATCTTTCTGTCTTTATATGATGATAACACTGGAAGCAGACATTATGGTTTTTTTTACAGTGATCATAAAGGTCTTTGAAATGAAACTTTCTTATTTGAGTGCATGCATTTATTATTGATTATATATTATTTATATACAACATTTTATCATATATTAAAAAATTTAACTATATATTCACACAAACTATTCAAGCACTTATAAATCTTTTGCACTATGATAGGAATTGTGTACCATCAGAGATGACCTTTCCTCTACATAATGTACTTGGGAAAAGATTTTAAGATTCATAAATGGAAAGAAAAAATGCATCTGAGCAACATTACTTGTTAAAATTACATGTACTTGTGAAGATACACCAAAAAGAGTTCCAGGGAAAACAAGGTTGATTATTGCTGTGAGGGACTATGATCAGTATTGTGGGGGTCTTGCTAGTCTGTGATTAATGTGTGGAAGGCCATGCCTAAATTACATTTAGGGTATGTTGGTATAGTCTGTGACAAAGGAGTGGAAGGAAATGACTAGTTATGTAAATGGTATACTGGTCACACTGGTGGTGGTTAGCATACTTATTTCACTGGTAGGGGGAAGTTATGAGGGAAAAATATTTTGTATACACTTGATTTCAACTTGAAGCAGAATTACAATGTGATACATGAATTATATATGCCAGGTATCTCTTTCTGTACCAGTGCCATAACTGGCAGTTTTGAGAATATGTGTTCTCTCCCTTAAATACTACTGTCACCAAGTTATGATTACTAACACTCTCCTTGGACCACTCTTGTAATTGACAAATTTGAGAAATGCACAACAGTATGCACATTCTCTCCCTGATCCACTGTAGTAAAGGAAAATTTTGACTAATTACACTGTGCACACTCTCTGGACCAATGTTGTAACTCACAGTTTTAAGAAAAAATGGACATGCACTTCTTGGACCACTTGCAACTGGCACGTTTTATGAATATGCAAACACTCCCAGAACCAGAAGTGATTGTCAGTTCTGAGAACATTTATGCATACACACACCCTATCCCATAGGGAGAATTGGCACTTTTGAGAATAGTATGTACACACACTCCCTGGACCACTGTTGTAAGTGTCAGTTACAACACTATCTCAGAGGTAGATGCATAACAGTTCTGTTCTGTTGTTCAAAACAAGCTTACCTCAGTAATCATACCAGTTTATGATCTTTATTTATAAGCTTTCACAAAGTAAGTGGTCCTCAAGAATCATATCTTGCTATTACACATTTACTTACTGTGAGAGCTGCCATCTCATTACTTGGTGAATTCAAACATCATTTCAACATGCAATATGCACTTTAAGGAGAAACAAATGAACTAAGGATTTACTACAGCCAGGATATATCACGGTTTCATGCTTTGTACTGATAAATATATATTGCACTGAATACAGCTGAACACATTAAGTACAAAGTGCAGTTAGAGGAAGAGCGATTCACTTTCACCACCAAATAGATACATCTGTTAGACTAGAAATCTTTGGATTAAAAGAATGTAATATATATATATATATATATATATATATATTATTTTATCATTATTATGCTTAATTGATGTTTCCCGTATCAGCGAGGTAGCACCAGGAGACAGACAAAGAATGGCCCACCCACTCACATACACATATATATGCATAAATGCCCATACACGCACATATACTTACATATACATAACATATATGTACATATACATACACATATACATATATACACATGTACAAATTTACACTTGCTTGCCTTCATCCATTCATGGCGCTACCCACCCCACAGGAAGCAGCATCACTACCCCCACTTCATTGAGGTAGTGCCAGGAAAACGGACAAAAACGGACATTCACACTCAGTCTCTAGTTTTCATGTGTAATGCACCGAAACCACAGCTCCCTATCCACATCCAGGCCTTACAGACCTTTCCATGGTTTACCCTAGATGCTGAAGACTGCCTAGAAATGCTTCTTATCAAGAGCAAGCACACCTTATCTAGATGTTGTGACAAGACTTGTGAAGCATATGCTGTGAAAAAGATCAAACTTTTCATTAGAGAGGAAGCAAGGGATGGCTTTAACTGCACAGCACTGCGAGAGATCAGCCTTATTGGTCTTGTTGATGGATTTGGCTAAAGTCAAATGTCCCACTTAGACTTCATGGTTACTGACCTAGAGAGTTGGAGGTTACTGAATTGACTTTGGAAAGAGTTCACATGAGGTTTCTCGAGAAAATCAATCCACAGCTGTCAACCAGAAGTGATTATAGATTACTTAAGGGTTCTTACTTGAATTTGTAACCCTTCTGCAAAATTTTTAGTTGTTAATGTGCTGGGATGAAGTTGCCATATAATTTTTGAACCATATCTTGTTTCAGTTATGTTAATAACTCTAGATTTTTGAGCTTGCAAGGGATAAAATGTTAAGTCAGCTCACCAGTCAAAAATGACAGCTTATTCATTTAACAGCTTACAACTGCAGCTCCAATAGAGTGGTGGTGCTTATGTCCAAAATGGTGTTGGTCTTGCTTGTCTTGTAAGGCCAGTTGAGCTCACTAGAGTAACATGAAACATTTTTTATTTTGTTTCTTCACTTAATTTCCTTCACAAAGCACAGCAATTAAAACATTGACATCCATCTTCTCACCAGAGCAAACAGTTAACTCTGAATACTTATGTGCAACCGGTCTAAAATAGTAATATGCAAGTAAATGCAAGAAAAACTACTGACTTAAGCTTTTAACAAAAGGCATTATATTATTTTGCCTTGCCGTGCTTCTTCTTAATTTTAGTTAAACTTAATTTTACATTTAAATTCTCACTGATCAAGTAGTCTCACATACCAGGATAACCAAAACTATTCTGTATCTTTAAACTACTGCCTTACAATATACAGATGGAGTGTTTAATGGATGGCAACTGTTCAGGAATTATATATCACAAATGGCACATGCACATGGCTTTCACCACCCACATCACAAGTAACACAAAGTGCAATAAACAAACTAAACTCCTTAAAAACACTTTTTGGCACAGAAGAATTACTCGGCATCTACAAACAATTCATCCGCTCTACCATAAATTCTGCTTCTCCTATCTAGTACCCATTCTTTCATAAGTAAATTTATATAAACAGGCATTCATAATAATCTGGTTTGTTAGCAACAAAACATTCAACACCAGCACGACAAAAAGTACTTCCAGTTTGATGCCACTTAAACATACTATGCACCCAATTCTATGTAAAAGGAGGTAATCCCTCCAGTTAAGGCCACTTTATATCAATCCACCTACCTCTAAGCAGAAATATAAAAGTCAGCCCTGCCTTTCATCACACAGCAAAATTTCACAATCATTATACAGTTGCCCTCCCACAACCTAGTTTTGAACTCCATTCCACCACACTTATACCTATCTGAAACTACTCTCCCCACACAAGTATTAGTCACACTTTCTCATCTGTGCTCTGGACACGATCAACTCTTAAGATTATGTAGTGATCCAATATATGACAAGATGCCTCATGCCCATGGAGCAACCTCCTCACTGAGGACAATGGACACCTTAACTGCCCAGCACTCACCCTATCAAAACAAACTTATGACAGCTACATTTCATGACCTAGTCTTAGCAACGTGTTTCTAAAGGTCCATTTATATTCTGCTATAAATTACTGATGGTATATGCAGACAACACTAAGTAGTTAAACAGCATAAATCATGCAGCTGCATATTATTTAATCTTAGATCAAACACTAATGGAAAATATAACAGCACTTTAAACTGTAGTCAGAGCTTCAAAGCCTAATTGCTTTGCAGTTCCAAAAGTTGCCTACAGTATGAAAATTTTCATCATCATAAACAATCCACATCCTCATGGCTTTTCTTCTAACTAACCATTTTGGATAAAAAATGATATAGTAAAAACGGCAAGTATATCAGAGTTTTGTGGCTGTATCTTTTTTCTCTGGTATATCGTTCTCAAAAACTTCATTATTAAAATTCTTGACGTTTGCACTGACACTGCTGATTGATGAATGATCATTATCACCTGAAAGACAAATAAATATGGGAAACAGTAGTGGTAAATCAGTATTTGATTTGTAAAAATAAGAAATATTGTATGTAGCCATGAACAGATATCTCAATTCCCTATACAAGCACAGTTGAATATGAACAATAGTAAATGCAAAAAGGTTATTTTCCAAAATAGGAATTAATAACATCTTAATAAAATTGTACAATATTCTTATAAAACCCAAAATCATAATCTCTAAATATAGTGCAATGCAATAATAAAAACCAGTGCATAAGGGAGCAATTGATTCACAAAACCTACAAAAGGGGATTTTGTTCTTTTATACAGTATAAGTGTATTAATAAAGTCAACTTTAATGCTCATTTATACTAAAACCTTTCAAATGGCAACAGTATGCTGAAGTATCTAAAAAATCTGTCAAGAAAAGAACACTAGGCGAAGTTAATAACCACTATTTTTGTATGAAAGATGACATTACATGTGATGAAAAAGCAAGATAAACTATACAGTATAGAAAATTTAACTACAAAAGAAACAATAGGAATCTTTTTTAATATGTCTTGTATTGGTTTATCATACTTAATCTTTGATGGCTTTGCTATACAAAGATTATATAAAAGTTGAGCTTTTAGCTCATCACATGATGTATCATATATTAATGAGGTAGTTGTAAGTTTTTATAAAGAGGAGTGTGTATAAGTATGCAAAGAGGAGGGCGAGTGGTTCTACATAAAGGCGAGTCTGAGGTGTGTGTGATGTCACCATGGCTATTTGTTTACAGATGGGATAATGAGGCAGGTAAATGCAAAGAACTTGACAGAGGGGCAGTTATGCAGTTTTTAGGGGGTGAGGGAGGGCTGGAGGTACACAGTTTGAAGGGGATGAGGAGGGGCTTGGGAAATGAGTTAGTTGTTATTTCCTAATGACATGGAATTGATGACAGATTAGAGTGAGAAATTGCAGAAGCTGGTGTCTGAGCTTGGGAGAGTATATTAAAGGAGGATGTTTAGAGTAAAGGTGAATAAAAGTAAGGTTATTATATTTAGAAGTGCAGAGAGATAGGTTAGCTTGAGTGTAAAAACCTTGGATGTAGTAGGGTTTTAGATAACTGGGATTGGACATGACAGCAAATGGAACCATGGTAGAGGAGGTGAATTATAGATGGATGAGGGGACAAAGGTTCTGGGGGCATTTTGGGAAGTGCATATGATAGGTCAATATCTGGGGAGGCAAAGATAAGTTTTTTGAAGGTATAGAGTTCCAGCATTGTGTGGATGTAAACCATGGGCTTTCGGTGATAATGCATGGAGGAGGGTGAACATGTTGGAAATGAAATGTCCAAGGACAAAAGGTGGGACAAGGAGGGCTAATCAAGTAAGTAATGATAAGGTAAGAGAAAGGCGTGGTAATGAGAAGAGTATGGTTGAATGAGCTAAAGAGGATGTGCTGGAATGGTTTGGACATGCAGAGAGAGTGAGGAAGGAGAGGTTGAGAAAGAGGATATATGTGTCAGAAGTGGAGGCAACAAAGAGTGGGAGACCAAATTAAAGATTGAAGGATGTGGTGAAATAGATTTTGAGTGCTTAGGGCCAGTAAGGCTTG
>JAUUDZ010060431.1:0-10273 GCA_032361705.1 Panulirus versicolor | reverse complement strand
AAAGTTGTGTAATGTCACCATCACCATGGTTATTGATTTGATGTATTTATGGATTGGACATTACCTAGGATGAGAGTGAGGTGTTGTGATTCTGGTATACCACTCAGTCATGGAGAAACTAGAGTAGAAGTTACCTCACTTGCTGTATGCAGATGTTGCTGTGCTGATAGTTGAATCAAAGAAGGAGGACAACTGAATGTAGGGAAACTTCATTGTGCTTCAAAGGATGGTGAAAGAGAATGTAAGGAAATTACAGGTTTTCCACTTTTTGTTTTAATGCAGTGAGAAATTATATTGTAATATCAATTTTTATGTTGAAGACTTGGATGTTTATGTTTAACTGTTTGGCAGTAAGATTCAGAAAGAAAAGAAGTGGGAAGTCTGTGAGTGAGAATAGGATCTTGCATGAGAGAAAAACTGGAGGAACACTGAAAGCTTTGCTGAATGTAGTGGAAAAATGTTTAGGTTAGGGAGTACAAGAAGCCTGATGTAATGATATTTCCTTTTAATTTGGTTTTATAGTTATGACTGTGTGTTGTATTATATTATTACAGTTATTTGTGGTTTTAGGTATGATTTTGTCATGCAGCCATCTTTTGATCCATTGAAGTTCCCTGCTCTTCACAGGTGGAAATACTGTGCGCACAATTGCTATGGATGGTACCGAAGGCCTTATCCGTGGGCAACCAGTCACTGACACTGGAGGACCAATCTCCATCCCAGTTGGCCCAGCAACTTTGGGAAGGATCATCAACGTCATTGGTAAGCCTTCATGGTAGGGAAAGGTGAAGCTATAGTGATGGTCCTCTTTTGATAGGACAGAGATGTTTGAGACTTCAATTTTGGAAGTGGTGATGGTGGTAGGTTTTAACTGATGATTTGCAATACTTAAACTGATAATTAATATCAGCCTCATCATTATACAGAATTACTTGGATGCTGTCTATAGATGCATAATGCTGTGTAGCGTATGCATCAAGGAAGTTCTTTTACCATATATTTGAAAAAATGCAGTAGGTTTTCTAAATATCAAATGGAAGAAGAGTTTTAGTTAGGCTAGCATTAGCCCTTTTATATTAGGCAGAAGACTATAATGCAAGTTTTCATGAAAATTCAATGGAGTGAGGTTATAAATTTTTAGGAGCCATATGTAAAAGATCCATATTTGCTGCAGCTTCACTGGCATATTTTCTCTCTTATTGTTATATTTTTTTAATATTTTATTGATTCACATTTATGACATTTGCCAAAGTTTGTCATTACAATCCCATGATTTTCAGTGTGAAGTGCCATTATTCATTTGAAATACACTCTTAATCATGTACTCTATTATTCTTATTGCGTGCTTTTAATTTCTTGAAGGAATTAAGAGCCTCTACAGCTTTGTACACTTTTTTTTTTTATAAAAAAGCTGATTGTAACCATGCTGTGAGTGATAAATACTTACTATAAATTAAGGGCCTTACACTTAAAAATCCACATAACACTGAAACATTTCTGTGATGTACATTGTCAAGGTATTCTCCAAAAAATATGTATTAGCGCCTGATTCTTTACTTGCAGGAGAACCAATTGATGAACGAGGCCCTGTTGACACTCATGCTTATTCTGCCATTCATGCTGATGCTCCTGAATTTAAAGATATGAGTGTAGAGCAGGAAATCTTAGTGACAGGAATCAAGGTCGTCGATATGTTAGCACCATACTCCAAAGGTGGAAAGATTGGTGAGTTATGTTGACTTCTGTTGTTTACATTATTTTTAGGATTAAATGATCTTATTCCTTCAAAAAATTATTCTCCAAAAGAGTCCAGCTTTTCCTTATTACTGATTAAAGCTTAGCCTTAAAGCTTCAGGAGCCCCTGGAGAAGGGGTCATGGATCTTAAACAGTTCTTTTTATTTATATTTTTTTTTATATCAGAATGAACAAAAGTCATATAAAGGGATCCTCAGCCCATTTTTAATGATGGGCAAATGAAAGAGCTTGAAACTGAGAGGTAGAATTTTCACAAGCTCCTGATCCCACTCACCCCTTCCTCATCCTGTTTCCCATGGCACAGTGAGAAAAGGAGGGAAAGAGAAATTAAAAAAATTGCAGGTCATTTTTGCAGTAAGCATGTATGACATAACCGTATCCTCTACTTTATCTTGGAAACCCCATATACTGAACATCACAATGTGCATTCCAATAGCTTGTACTGCACAAGTGCTCCAAGCTATTTTTCTTTCAAACGGGTATTCCACACGTACATGGATCTCATTCTTCTCAGTATGGAATGCTGCTTACATATCTGGGTGCCTCTTCTGCTTCTTTAGCTAGAATGAAATCAGAAATCTTCAACCATGTTAACTTTCTTTCTACCACCTCTTCAACCATTCCTTTTTGTCAGCCAAGATAATGCTTTCTCCTGTCTGTTCTACAGGTATTGTTTTGGCCATTCCATTCCTTTCTTTAGCAGTTATTATGTGCCCCAGGACCTGTGGCTTGCTACTGTCCTCTTTTTGAGCTTCTTTGTGATCTGGAGGATGGTTACTTAACTGTAATCTGTCACGTATTCATACTTATGGAGCAGCTTATTTATCATGGACCTCAAAAAGCATTAGTTTGCATTTAGGCAAGGCCAGTCTAGTATGGAATGAATGCTTGTCTTTATATGGATGGCTTTCAAATTTAAGAACATTAAACTAACCAAAAGCAGTTTTCTTTTCATTTATAATAACTGAATACCATCTTTACGTTGAGGTTGTATTGTATTGTTCAGAAATTTTCTTCATTTGGGTTGTTTTACAAAGATACTGCACTTATAACCTCCCTGTAAATGTGGGGTGATGTTCAACATACCGAGAATATATAGACTAAGGAAAATATAAACAATGCCTGTAATGATGAGAGTCCTGCACTCAATATTGCAGCTGCTCATGAATCTGACTTACTAGGATTATATGGTTTTCAGGTCTGTTTGGTGGTGCTGGTGTAGGCAAAACTGTACTTATTATGGAACTTATTAATAATGTGGCTAAGGCTCACGGTGGTTACTCCGTATTTGCTGGTGTTGGTGAGAGGACGCGAGAGGGCAATGATCTCTACCATGAGATGATTGAATCTGGTGTCATATCCCTCACAAGTGATACTTCAAAGGTGAGTACTGTATTGCTAAAGTTCATTGCTTTTGTCTTTAGTAGTACTTTCATACAATTTTTTTTGTATCATCCCCTTAATGATCCATGGTTCTTGTAACAAGTGTACATTCAGCACTTACACTTCTGTAAGACACAAAAACTCGACAAATTGGCATATGAAACGTCTCCGAAGGAAATGGTTAGCACTCTTGTGGTCTGTGTCACAATGCAAATGATACACACTTACTGTGTCAGGTCTATTGTCATGTTAGCAGTGTCTAGGATGATTTGACATCTACTGTCAAAGAAATTGCCTCTGCCTCACATGATAAAAAGGAGGCACTAGTGTTCAAGCAATAGAAGCATTGCAGGGGTTTATTTACACCAAACCAATGCTCTCCGTCCATCACACAGTGTGAAGGATAAACTAGACCTGCTGGTCAAGGGTGGTGACTTACTAACCAGAAACATATTGTTTGCTTACATTCCCTTACATTGCAATGCATTTTAGATGCACCTGTATGAAATCATCTGATGGAAACTACTTCATTTCTTAATTTTGGCAAGCTGGCCCCGTGAAGCATAAGGTCATTGCCTCTCTTTCTTTTGCCAAGTACCTTCTCTCTAAATTTCTTATAAAACTTAGCATTTTTATAAGCGAAACCTAAAATGCACATATACTGCATATATTAGTATTTTATAGTGATTTCCTTAGTATGTGAATCTTTATTAAAAAATACATTACTTTATCGTGTTTAACACTTTTCAGGTAGCATTAGTTTATGGTCAGATGAATGAACCACCAGGTGCTCGTGCTCGTGTGGCTCTCACAGGTCTGACAGTAGCTGAGTACTTTAGAGATAAGGAGGGCCAAGATGTTCTCTTCTTTGTTGATAATATTTTCAGGTAGGAAATTGCATTCAGAGCTTGCAAATAAATGAGGGATCCAGGGGATGGTATATGCAGCTGCTAAGTAGGAATATGTTTCTATCAGTTACCTGAAAACCAATTTTAGATATATAATTGCCAAAATATTAGCAAAACATGCCATATAGTGTGCTGCCCAAGTGGAATGCATCAAAAATTAATTGATAAACCATTTCTGATCAGATTTACACAAGCTGGATCTGAGGTTTCTGCATTGTTAGGACGTATTCCCTCAGCTGTTGGTTACCAACCAACTCTAGCAACTGACATGGGCAGCATGCAAGAGAGAATCACTACCACAAAGAAGGGATCTATCACTTCTGTCCAGGTAAGGTACCCATCGTCAAGTGTTTCAGTCGGAAAGAAAAATCTTGCTGAGGCAAGGCCTTTGAAGAAGGAAAAAAATGAAAAATAGATAGTTAAAATAATAATTTTAACCTTGTAACGAAATAGCAAGACCAGCACTCCTAGCACTCATTATGAAACAAATTTGGCATTTTACCATGCGCACATTGTTCGTAATGAGGTTATTTAACACCTTTTCAATCTCTACAGGCTATTTATGTCCCAGCTGATGACTTAACAGATCCTGCCCCAGCTACCACATTTGCCCATCTTGATGCTACTACTGTACTTTCAAGAGGTATAGCAGAGCTGGGCATCTATCCCGCTGTTGACCCATTGGATTCCACATCTAGGATCATGGACCCTAATGTTATTGGTGCTGAACATTATTCAACTGCACGAGGGGTCCAAAAGATTCTCCAGGTAATATTTTCCATTAATCCGAGTAAAATAGTATTTGGTACATAAATATACTTGTCGGAAATGAGTTCGTATGGGCTATGTTCAAACACATGAAGCTTTAAGATCAGAATACCCAGATATACATGGAGGGAATGTGATGGGTGGTTTAGTTGATGGGAATATTTTTGATGAAGGTATTGTGAATACTTACAGAGAAACATTTCTGTTGTGATATTAAGAAATGATTGTAGTCAATCTTTTTTTAGTGGATAGCAGAAGGAAGCAGTTGATGTGATATGCAGGTGGGAATGGTGTGTAACTGAGGGAGCTTCAGGTAGGTGTGTGTGTGTGTGGTAGAGACATTGTAACTAAGATATCACAATTTTGATGATTGGCAAGAGGAAGCAGTACAACTGAATATCTCTTAGAGCCTTTCGTAGAGGAAAGTAGCCTGGGTGACAGCAGGGATAGGAAATCTACCCTACCTTTATCAATGCTTTCCTAATGTAGGAACAGAAGGAGCAAAGTGAAGATTTTTCCCCAGATGCTGTTCCTAAAACTACTATTCTAAGGTGGAAGGCGAGCATAAATAAAGGAAAAAAAGAGCAGAAATAAAAGAAACAGGGATTGTTGTAGGGTGGGTTGGCCTATTGCTCTTGTGGATGATGCCAAGAACAATAACAGGGCTTTCCTACTTACATATATAACAAGGACATTTTGAGTTGGGTGATTTCTCTCATAAATTAACTTTTTTTACTTAATAATTCCACATTACTGTATTGTATTCCATTACAGGACTACAAATCATTACAAGATATCATTGCTATCCTGGGCATGGACGAACTCTCTGAGGAAGACAAACTAACTGTATCTCGAGCACGCAAAGTTCAAAAGTTCATGTCACAACCATTCCAGGTTGCTGAAGTATTCACAGGCTACCAAGGAAAATTTGTTTCTCTTGAAGACACAGTTAGGGTGAGTAAACAATTCTGTATACTTTCAGTACCATTTATAGAGATTTAAGCGTCAATGAAGAATCAGTCAATTGCTGGCATTGATTTTCTTATTATCTGTCACCCAACTGAATGTTCAAGTGCTGATGAAGCATCTTTAACTCCATCTTTTCACTTTTTTGGTCTCCTTCTCCTCCCCAACTCAGTGTCTTTTTTCATTCACTCTCATATACCCAAACCAAATCACTACACCATGGTCAGCCCTCTCAGCATGTGCTCACCACCATAAGTTTCTCTATCTCACATGATCATCCTCCTATATGCCACATGACATCTTCACGAATTTTATGTATATTCAGCATATTCCTCTTCCACACCTTTAAATGTACTCATTGTTGCCCTTCTGAATACTGATCTTTCTTTCTACACACTCCTTAATGTCCCTAGGGCCTTAACCCCCTGTCACACTGTGATGTACTTTGGCCTCTATGGCTCTATGAACTGCCATGTCCACATCCAGGTACCTAAAGCACTGTATTTCCATGTCTTCCCCATTTGAACTTTCTTAAGCCACCCAGTCTTAGCCTCCAGCTACACCACATTACCTCAATGATTTTCAAGTTTATTTTTCTAACTCCCCTAAACTTTGTCAAGAGCCTTTGGAGTTTCTGTCCAGAACCTGCAACCATGGCCAGTTTCACAACGGGCACCAGGCTTATTCCTGCTGGATGTACAGTCAAGTAACTACCATAGAGGCAGACTTTGTAACTGAAAATTACCTATGTTTTGTATTGGGAAGAACAGAAAATGTTTAGTTGATAAGTAGAATGGAAAGCTAAAGGAATATTATTGTATCATGTTCAGAAAAAGAATGCAATTTTATAATAACCCATTGAAAATGTGAGGAGTAAATGAACTGGTTGGAATCACAAATAAACTTTGAAATATCCAAAGTAGGTGTTTGGTTTCTTAGTGTTATGTGACCGTCTACCTAATTAATAATGCCTCTCTCACCAGCTTTGTGTCTAAATTATCTTTTTAGATTTCATATGCATTGTTTAAAGTTTGATATGACACCTCTCTCCACATCTACAAATTTTTTCTTGCCTTGTTACTTTTTTAGAAAAAATTTGCCCCTTGTTATTCCCCCAAAATAGTGCAGTACATCTTAAAGCATTTTAGAAAATAACAAAATGATTAGGGTCATAAGTATTCAATGAAAAATCTTCATAGAATTAGGCACCCCTTCCCTTTTACAGCATGCTGATTTGGGGTAGGGGTCCATCAAACAGTAAAAATGAATTCCACAAAAATTTAAACACCAATATGTACTTGATTTTTGTTTTGTAAAGCAAAATGAAATTATAACTAAATGAATAAAGAAACGTTAGTGCTGTACATAATTAATCATTAAGTATTATTCTCATCTAATTTCAGAGTTTCAAGGACATTTTGTCTGGAAAATATGACCACCTTCCAGAAGCAGCATTTTACATGGTTGGAAGCATTGATGAAGTAGATAGCAAGGCACAGCAGCTTGCTCAGTGATTAACGAGCAGGGTCATGGTGGGGTAGTAAATGCATATATTACTGTAGGAGAGCTTGGTATATTGCTTGAACCAGAGCACATTTTTGAGAATGCAACAAAGAGGGTCCAATATTTTGGATACAAATCTTACAGGACACTGGTATTCGGAATAAGATGTTAAATAGATTGTCAGTAAGCATTAATTATTTTTAGTTTAAAGTTATGAGCTTGCATGTTTTAAAATTGTAATGTGCAGTTAAAAATCAACCAGAGATATATCATCATAATTATTTAGCTGATGTCACTATTTTATACTTTATGTTCTTTATTGAGGAATGGTACCTCTACCTATTATATTCAGAGGAAATTGAAAAAAATTCTTTACATGGGATGATATAGTTCGCAAGTCAGTGATATTGTCATCTGTTTTGTGGCTTTATTAGAACTGAACAATGCTGAATGGATGTAGAAATTCATAATTTCACTGCTGTAAAACAAAATAATGAACATGTTGAAAATTATTGGGGGGGCCTTAAGAAATCCATAGGGAACTGAACTTAAACATTTTGATATGTGCACTATAGTTTTTTGCGACAACCTGTATTTAGCAGTGTTTGCATTCAATAATGATTTTATCACAGCTTTTTACATCTTAGTCGTGCTTTGATTAATTTCTTCATGCAGCAGAATTCTTTTTACAGAAATGTAAAATAGCAAAATGTTTACATGGGATTGACATAAAGTGGAAGATTGGAACAGCTGTGCTGAGAGTTAGCGTATCCTCAAAATGATTATCTCAGGGTAAATAGACTGCTTTGTTGTGTAGTACTGTACATGAGGGTTAGGGCTGTTGTAACTAGACTTTAATACTGTAATGTTTGTATCTTTATGGTTGTTTATATCTTTGAAATGATGTAAGCCAATAAACCGAATGAAAAACTTGTGTTTGACCTGTAAAACTAACCCATCACTATCCTATAGCTTTAAAGTTAAAACTAATCAGATACTAGTTCATAAGAGTACAGTTACAAGCTGTGGTTCCATAAATCCTATGGTGGCAATGTTCTGAGATGGCCAAAATCAGAGGAACCCTTGAGAAAGTATATTATATAAGTATTTTACACTGTTCTGCATTTGGTATAACCAGTCTTAATCTTATTATTAAACTGATAAAAGAAATACCTCAAATGCACTTGTGATGATGTATGTTAGTGAATAGATGTTACATAAGGAACTAATTTCATTTGTAACACTCATTAAGAATATTTTCCTATAATAAGATGCATACTCCTATAACATGGCCTGTGCTAGCATGTATGAGTGCTTGCAGAGCACATCAACTAAGACTGGCAGAATGAGGTAATGTTCGTAGGTGGAGTACAATAGCACAAATGAACTCATTGTGTGATTGTATCTGGGAACAGTATATCCTTATCTTACAGGAATGGCAAAGTTTGGGTGGCTTAATGCATTAGAGCAGGTCGAGAAAATCACAACCCATTAGTTACATTTGGTCTGCAATTTAATTAATTTCCTTTGTATATGGTCCTACAGTTTTTAAAAAGTATCCACGTGCATTTTTACCACTCATTCCATCCTTTGTTTGAATAATTCACTTATTTTAAAATAATTACTGTATATTAAAAAATTGTCCAACTATTGCCTAATGAGTTCTACAGGTGGACCCTGTCGCATAGATTTGAAACTCATCTAGCACACCTCTCAGACACTCCACTTGTTGCTGCCAACCAACTTTCCATCTAACATGAGTTCTCCTCTTCATTAATTTCAAAGTCTGTTTAGGGAGGTCCATGTAGTTTGTTTGAGACGAGACAGCATATGACAGGTGAGTGAGGTGACTTACTAAAAAAAAGGTGCTATGAATGTATGGGATAGACAGAAAGTATGAAATGCAGTGAGTTTCTATAGAAAAAGTAAGGCATGTTTGCTACTTGGAAGGGAAAAAAGCGATTCTCAGTAAAAGTTAGTCTGTGTCACGGGTGTGTGACTGCATCATGGATGTTAATCTGCCTATGGACAGAGAAGTGAGGAAGGTAAATCTGAGTTTTGAAGCAAATGGTGGGCAGGCAATAGGCTTAGAGTAGGAGGGTATAGTAGAAGTAGTCACTATTTGGAAATACAGTTCACTGCTATCTGAAGTTACAATTTTTCTCACAGTACAGTTTGGATACAAGTCTTGGGGTCTGAATGCAACAAGGTGGCTCTGTTAGAAATGAAATGCCTGAAGATATGTTGTGTGAGGTAGGTTAATTATGTGAAAAGTGGGTGAAAAATAATCCTAGTACTACAAGCAACTATAATTAGCATGGGAGAAAAATCCTAGGATCAATTACCCATACACCATGATTGGGTTGGCATGGCTAATGGTGCTGTGACTAAATTAAACTTGTATGAGTTGCCTTTCCCTGTTGTCACTTAAGTTGGGAAAGTGCACTTTATATGAATTTATTCAAACAGCAACACACCATTGGGTCCTTTTGAGGCTGTGATAGCGGAAGATACCAGAAACTCGTGGAATAGTGCATGCAGAAATGCCTTGTGTCACAAGCAACTACAATTAGTGCCAGGAAAAAATCTTCAGTGTTTTAAAAGTTACTCCAAAACAATGGGGGGAAAGGTACAGCTCTGGCACTCATGCCTAATTAGAATGTACACACCAACAAGTATGGTTAGTTTACTGAGGATTTTTGTTATCTTAGATTTATTGATAGTTTCTGAAACTGATGAGTAGAGTTTTTTTTGGGAAAAAAAAGGGTATATTTGAAGGAATAGTAGTTCCAATAATATTATATTGCTGCAAGGCATGGTCTATAGATAAGGATAAATGAAGGAAGGTGGATGTGTTGGAAATTAAATGTTTGAGGACAATATGTGGTGTGAGGTGGTTTGATTAAGTAATTCAAGGGTAAAAGAGAGGTGTGGAAATAGAGTGTGATTGAGAGAGCAGAAGAGGGTGTATTGAAATGGTTTGGACATA
>JAUUDZ010060420.1:0-10273 GCA_032361705.1 Panulirus versicolor | reverse complement strand
ACACTAGTGCAGCACTCGGTAATGAAATGACGATAATGCACTGCCGGCTGATATATTTCCACAGGATATCCAGGCATGATTCCAGCGACGAGATTCCGTTCTGTTTCAAACGCTGTGTGTGTGTATATATATATATATATATATATATATATATATATATATATACATATATATATATATATATCCTTTGTTCGTCGTTTCCTGGTCTAGCGAGGTAACGGCTAGACCAGAAAAACAACGGCCCTCATTTGTTCACATTTACTCTTTACACATCGTGTTATCTTTAAACAGCAACCGTCTCACCTCCCAGACCCCGGCCTACCCTTAGCATACTGCAGAAATACATCTGTTAACCTTACGCACACTTTTACTATGTATATAAACTGTACATACAGTATCCTTTATTCTCCGAGTATTTACCACAAATGTTACAAAGCAAACACCAGTCCACACATACTCTACCATTCCTGATGCCACATTGCTCCTCCCCTGTGCGATGACCTGTACATGGCACCACCCGCTCAGATCACCACTCTCCCATACACTGTACAAGGTGTATTCAACAGGCTGTATAATCCTGTAATTAGAGCTTTCACTTTCTTCCACCCTCCCGTTATAGATGGTCCTGTACTTGCACTCTGCCAGTCCTCAGATATCTCATATATTGAAAGGCCTGGCTAACTAACAAACACTTCCATCCCATCTTTTTTCAGAAACTCAGCTGCAGTCCCACCCACTGCTGCCGCTTTACCACGATTCATCGTCGTGCACAAGGCTTTCACCACATTCTCTTTTCACCAAACCATATTGCTATGACCTCGTCCTCCACCTCATCCTAAACACACCACATTTGCCACCGCATCTCCCGGCACAATCCCCAATCCTTCAAAATACTCAATCAGTCTCTTTTCCCCCACTTTTTGCATGTTACCATTTCACTATTTCCTCTCTTCACTTTCACTCCCGTCTGGTCTCTTGTGCTTCTCGCACTATTTCACCTCCTTCCAGAATGCCTTATTTTCCATGAAGGGACGACCAAATCACAACTTTTAAGTTTTTTATACGTTTCATGACGTCAACGGTGAATTGTACCTGGAAAGACGCAGGGATAAGAGCAACCAGAGGCCATGACACGAAATTAAGCAAAGAACGAGTTTGTAAATACTTAAAGAAATACTTATTATGATATAAGTTGTGGATGAATGGAATAAATGATACTGAATGACGTAACTGAATTCGGAACAGCTCACAGAAGTTTAAAACTGTGCGGTGGTTGAGAAAGTTAAAGAGATGGGGCCCAACAGGTGTAGAGCTCCCTCCCCCGCACCAACACAGATAGGGAATCACACACACACACACACACACACACACACACACACACACACACACGGTCAGGAGAGACATTACTCATAAATCATCACAACAGTTGAGCCACGGTATGGAGACCATGATGACGCGTTTCCCTGATTGTGTCTTCGTGAGTCGTTGCTGCCGCTCGCTTATGGTTGTTAAGAGATTTGTTGATGGGCCGCAGACGCTGCGTTTCCTTAAGTGGTCCACGTTTAATGATGGGCCACAAACTCGGCGTTTATTTAACTGGTCGATGTGTATGGATGACTCATAGAAGCTGGTCTTTTTCAGTTGGTAGATGCTGTATCTTTAAATGGAAGATGTTCAACTTCATTAATGCTCTTCGGTCGAAACAGGCGGGTTTGTTGAGCACTTGTGCACTGAATACTGGGGTAGCCACCATCCCTGTGTGGGTGGAACACGGTAGTAGGGTGTTTGGTGGTTCTCTGGATTTGTCTTCCTTATTGGTGACGTTAGTGAGGGATAATGAGATGATGTAAAACGTTGTCTTTTCATGATTGTTGGAATTTCCTCCTTTTTCTTTTTTTTTTTAAAGAGAACTGGACAAGTAACAGGAACCTTAATGAACCCTCTCTTGCAGACAGTGCAGAAGTGGCCTTTGACGACCCTTGGTATGGGACAGTGCAGAGGTGGCCTTTGACGACCTTTGGTATGGAGATGGGACTTGGACTGGTTGTTGGGAAGGGGTGGTAATGCCCCGTCGTGCACACTGCTGCCCTTGGGTTGGTGAGGTGGAGTGTTAGTGACCCGTCAGGCACGTTGCTGCCCACGAATTGGTAGGGTGAGGTGGAATGGTAGTGTCTCGTCACGCACACATCTGTCTACGAGTTGGTGGAGTCACCTTATGCCTCACGGGCGGTGTGAGGCATAAGTTTGCACTGATCAGCAGAGATTATGATGATAGTCATGCTCAAAGGTGACACCTTTATCTAAGCCTGATTAGAATTATTCAGAACTTGAGGTTTATTTCTGTAAATCTTTTCACTCTTGTACGTGACTGGACCGTAAAATAGAAAGCTATGTTTCAGCTGTTGACTATGATGATGTGGCCTCCAAACTGCCTCTTGACGCAGGTCGAAGGTCATGCCATCAAATCCAAGACTTGCACTGTCGAACTCATGGGGGTTGAAATTTGTGTTTGTGCCTTACACTATCCTGTGTCAGAGATACACGGGCCCTTTAATAGTAGCAGCACGTCACTGGAGCCATGATCTAGATATCTTAGAATGATATCCATTGTGTGCTAAAAACAGCAGCTGTCAGGTAAACTCATAGCACACTAGTTGTGGAGTTGATCAGGTCAGACCGAAGGTAAACGGAAGAAAAAAAAAAAACCTAGTTTATAAATATGTTGCACCTCTCCCTCAACCTTGAGTCGTAGGCAGCTGTACCAGTGTTTACTTCATATTATTAGAGAACAGATCTTGGCGTTACATGATCTTGTATCTTGGTCTCGCACCTGTAAACTGAGGTCATATCTTGGTCTCAAACCTGTTGACTGAATTCTTAGGTCAGTCTGGGGCAGAGTATGACTTAAGCTAAGTGCATATCTTGGTCTCATACCTGTTGACTGAAGTCTTAGGTCAGTGTTGGGCAGTGTACGACTTAAACTGAGAGTGCAGTGGACGGGTTTTTAACCTTCTTCATCTCGATAGACGGAAGAGAATCGTTCCCCCAGTGCACAGACTGGCATTAAACCAGCTTGGTAAGTTGCAGCAGCAGTTGTACACTCCTGATGTGTGGATACAGTAACATCTGTTACCCAGGAGCCACGGCTGTTGCCACGGCCGGTCTCTGGTTATCCCCCGCTGCTTTAGCTAACATTTTGTGTGTGTGTGTGTGTGTGTGTGTGTGTGTGTGTGTGTGTGTGTATGTGTGTGTGTCTGTCAGTCTGTCTGTGCTACTGTCATGACTATTGAGCGCTACAGTGGTGTGGAGAGCCATCTTGCCACCCTCCGTGTCGGCTTGTATCATAGAGACTAATATGCCGGGCTGGTCTTTGCATGAGCTCCCAACCTTCACCACCGTTCATCTCACTCGTGCCATCCTTTTTCTGCGTCATCTGCGTAGCATGGCAAACACTGTCATCTGCGTAGCATGGCAAACACTATCAGATAATCGCAAATACGCGAAAATAAATGATGAATTGAGACACTGGAGTTTTTAGCGTCAACTTTGCGATTTTCCAAATTTTGAGTAATTTTCGCAGCGTAAGTCACGGAGATCTTTTTGAGAGACAACAAGATTCAGTTACCAGAACAAAGGAAATGGAATTTAAAGGTGCAAGATATAAGGCGCGGGACAATTTTCTTTGGAAATGAATACGTTGAAGGTTGGATAGAGTTAGAAGTTGTTGATACAGGGAGCACAGACCGAGACCTTCAGAAACCGGTTACCTAAATTTTCATCAGTTCAGGTTTCTGCTAAATAGACGCAAAGAAGTAAGTCATATAAACATGAGTTCCTTTTGGTCATTGGAGATCCTGATGATATAGTGCAGGTGAGGATGTGATGGTGTTGCATGATTCTACTGTAGGATGTGTTTCTTTTCATTCTATTCTGTAGTATTCCATACAGGCCTACTTATCTAATACATGATATGTCTTCACTTCTTATTCCTGTCGTCTGTTGTTGTCAAATGGGATTGGAGGTTGTGGAGAGAGTCTTCCTTCTGTTCTATCCTTACCTCCTCCACCTAGAATAAAAGTAGGTAGACTTCAAAACACATAATCTAGACGTGGGCCAACGGGTCATCTGTTGTCTGTCTTTCCCATGTACTAACTGATCGCTTTGACGGTCGTCCATCTGTTACCGGGAGTGTTTCTTTACCCTTGGACCGTAACCTTGCCTCGTCGCAACTTGAAAACTCTAAATCGGATGATTAAGAATCTCTACAGTGTCATTTCTTAGCTTTTAAGGAACTGAATGGCGTAAGTTCTATAACTCTCCGTTGGATTTCGCCTGAGTTATCCCGGGTATAAAAGGGTTTAACCTGAAACTTGTGATGGCTTATAACGAAGAAATATCCACCCGTGGTCCTTAACAACACCCTCTTGATTCTCATAATGAGTTGCATGTTCTCCCTCACAGCAATGACCTGCCTCTTCGTAAGAAAAAATGGTTTTCTGTGTTTTTAGAGGTTTTAGAATACTTTTCCCTTTTTCTTTTGTTGTCTTTATAGGCTGAACTTCGATTAGGACTTTAATCCATGTTTGGAACCCCCTAAACCTCCCATAAAGAGCATCGTACCTCTCTATCTCTTGTTTGTTCTCGTGTTCATGAAGTACTCCATCACCCTGTCGCCTCAACTCTTGTCTGACCCTTCGGATGGGAACTCTCCTGTGTGGTGCGACCTCATGACGCAAGCTCCTTCATCGTCCTCCACGTTGTTCATCTGATCCCGTCGGCAGAGCTGCACCGTTTGATGGTTGGCACACCCGTGGCTCACTCAAGCCGGCTAGCAACACCGTGCACTTCCTCCTTCCTGGCCAGCAAACAAGCCAGTCTGCCAGCCAGGCCCGTACTCCTTATTGCCCACGATTAGCAACAGAATCTTGGCCGGTAATGAGATTGTTGTAAATGTCTGGTGGAAACTTATCGAATAGCGGAGTGAGGCGGCCCCTAACTAAGTTTTATTGATGCTTTGCCCGCTAAAAGTTTGGAGATCAACATGTTTATAGGAGAATAATGTTATCGGGCCTTGTGAAGGCAAAGGTCTCGGGTGTATTTGTTTTCAGTCTGAATGAGAGGAAGGCAATTGGCGTATATATATTTTTTCTTCTCTTCCCTGCGCGGCTTGTGAGGCCGCTCGATTTGCATGCGACGTGATTATATTTCAGCGATGTTTACTGGGGAAGAATCGGCGAGGGGAGGAGGTAGAAAATTATGGCCCAGAATTCTAGGATTAGATCTCTCACATTGATATGAACCTATAGCTGGAGAGGCTTTGTCCTGGCGTGGAACAGAATCAGAGCTTTGAGTCTATACTTTTACCTCCTCCCGCCTCACATCATGTTGATCTTGTGAACATATTTTCTCCATGTGTAATGATGGATGGACGTGTAGTCTGGTTGATTGTGTTTACGAGGTGGTGCAAGTGTTCTTCGTCCACACGACCACTGTGCCGAAGCCTGTGTTCAAAATGTGTAATGATTTATAACGAGTGTATAGAAACTGTGCTATGTATTTTGTTCATGCAAGTGTTGGTGCTTTTAACAACACACACACACACACACACACACACACACACACACCTATACCTACTACTGTGAATGTCATAAACAACCATGAACAAGTGCAAAGCTTAACAAGCTTTCCCTTAGTTATGTGTACGTCAACTACTATATTACTGTAACGCAACCAACGTGAAAATATTCACCTCTTATCTCCATTAAATACCTAATGTAAGTCAACACAGTGTTACTGCAGTTCGACAAGTATGTAACTTTACATCACTCATTAATTACCATTTGATACATAGTTTGTGAACACAATACAACTGCAATTCAACCGATATGTAACTTTAAATCACTTAATGTTCACCATTAGATACATAATGTTTATCAACACATTGCTGCTGCACTTCAGCCAATATGTAACTTGACACAATGTTCCGCGAATCACCACTAAATGTATGGTGTATAAACCATAGACTTTGCTCTGTAAAACTTCCTGTACGTTGTAAGTAGATTTCACCCTGTACTATGTAGATAGACTTCACTCACGTACTTATCCAAAGTGTACAAGTATCCAGCTCCACCTTGAGCTAAAAGCTCTTTTATGATTAATTAACTAGTTACTATAATGAACCACCATTACGTAATTCCTCACCTGTGTATATTCAGCGGAATGGCTGCCTGCCTGGATTCAATAAATCGTTCTTTATTCATGCATCATTGTTTGCACACACACACACACACACACACACACACACGTCACCGGACTCCGCCAGCCCGAGGTTGCACTGCGAATGGACTGTCACCTTTGGCTGGCGTGGCTGTATCATCATCACTTGACGAAAGACACTATAATCTCGTCAAAGACCTTCTCTCGTTGTACAGGGATCCATCCTGTCTCAGCTACCGAGTGTAGCGTATCCTTTTGAGCTGCGGAGGCCCCTAGCAAGACTGTCCTGGGGTAACACCAGAACTTTCAGAAAGCTGTGGGTGCTGGGGCAATTATATATGTATTTGCTGATAACCACAAGGAAAATGAAACACGATAAGTTCCCAAGTGCACTTTCGTGTAATGATCACATCCTCTGGGGAGATGCAAGAATGAGACAGAAGACGTACAACTATCAGTTGATACACAAGGAAGAGATATAGCTAAGACGCCATTGGTAAACAAGTGTTACCGGTGGGACCAGTGGTTCCTGTATTATAGAGAAATGTAGTATTTCTTTTTTTCTCGTTCATTTATGAGTACCCCAGGACCTCGTCCTGAGAATGAATCCTGGTGTTACCCGGGACCTCTTTCCAGAGGCCCCTGCAGCCCAGAGCTGCGCTGTTTTCAGTAGTAGAGAAATGTGGACTCCTTTAGAGTGGAAAGTTCTTTGATGAAACCATACTTCAAGTGATTCATCCTCACCAAAGGTGACTTTTCACTTTCGGTGTAATCTCGAGCAGGAGGAGTCCGGTAACTCCTATACACAGGAGGTTATGGGTAACGAACCTCATAGAATTCCGTGAAGAGGGATGCTGCCCGCTACGTTTGTATCTCGAGTGTCAGGAAGCATTTGATTGCGCACCGCACGGGAGGTTGATTGAGAAGCTGTAGAATTAAGGAGGAGACTCTAGATGGATTGAATATAATCTCAATGGAAGGGACCGAAGGACGCACAGCAGAGTAGCCCTCTGGAGATGAGTTGAGGTGACAGGCCGAGTGCCGCAGGGCTCTGCTCTGGGACCGTCACTCTTCTTGATCTGTGCGAATGGTTCTCCTGAATATATGTGAGATATGACGCGAAAAACGCGGAAGGATTGCACGAAATTACAAAAGAACACCTAGAAAGACCTAAGAGGTCGTCCGGTACGTGGCTGATGAGATTCATCCCGAGCAAATGTAATGAAGGTTGGGACACATTGCAAGGACTCCTCAGTATGAGTGTTATCGAGGAGGAAGTAAGCTGCAGGGACTTAGAAGTTTTCTCTGTCTTTAACCTGTGGCCAGAGCCCCACTTTAGAAGAATAGTAAAGGAGACAAACTGTCTGCTGGCAGATATTAGAATAGCAGTTACTTGTATGTGGATAGGGAACTATGCAGCAAGCCGTTCGCATCCAACGTTAGGCTAAAACTAGAATAGGCTTCTCAAGCTTGGTTACCGTACTTCAGTACGGTACTAATCAATGGAGAAGGTCCAGAGGAGGGCAGCAATGTTGGTATCAGAATTAAGTGAGCCGTGTTCCTGGGAGAGGCTGGGAGCCTCAGTTGAAGTTGTTCAGCATGGATGTGAGACGAGTGACTTAATCGCAACCTTTCAGTTTGTAAATCGGCATGATGATCCTCATAGCAGGGAGTTCTTCGCGTGTGATGCAGGGATAGAGCAGCCGGAGGCCATAACGTGAAATTAAGGAAGAAACTTGTTGGATGTAAAGGAAGTAATTTTTTAGTACAAGAGTAGTGGGTCTGTGGAAGCAAGGGTGTGGGGAAGTATTAAATGCGGACGGAATACACAAGTTAAAAAGTTGTGTGATAGTAGAGATAGTTCAAGAGATGAAGCCCCACCAGTGTAAAACTCCCTCCTCGTGCCGTACAGATAGACAATTACGCGCACGAGACAGAGAGAAAGAGTGAATATTTATTTTCGACGAAATGTTACCAAAAGGTAGGACTAGCGCGTAGCGCCCACCGTAGGAAAATTTAGGGTTACGAGGACCGAGTCGTATGAGTTACATGTTGTCAAGTATTATGTGTGAGATGGAGAGATTGTACGTTTGTGGACTGGTAGCCAGCAGCCCACTTGCTGGGGAGGCAAAGAGAAAAAGACAGCTACCTGGGCCACAGGAATGAGAATTGACATTCACTGAAGCGCTTGTTCATCGCGCAGCCGTCCCTAGTCCTTCCCGGTAACCAGGTGGGTAGTACCAGTAATATGCCTTCGTGGTCGGTAGCTCCCTACCAGGAGAGAGAGAGAGAGAGAGAGAGAGAGAGAGAGAGAGAGAGAGAGAGAGAAATCCATAATCATTTTACACTAAGACATTTGACAGCTTGACTCCCAGGTGGGTGGTGTGAGGTCATCTGAAGGGAGACGTAGTGTCATAACGGGTCCGGATGGTCGTCGTCATTAATCAGGCGTCACGTCCACGCCATAATATTCCCGATGCTTCCTGCACCGCTGATGATGCATCCTCTAATAGATTGATGGCTCCACCGTTGGTGGAGACTGGCTTCACCAGGGAGGGCTGCCTTGGTGATAGCTTCACCAGGGAGGGCTTTCTTGGTGATAGCTTCACTAGGGAGGGCTGCCTTGGTGATAGCTTCACTAGGGAGGGCTCTCTTGGTGATAGCTTCACCAGGGAGGGCTCTCTTGGTGATAGCTTCACCAGGGAGGGTTCTCTTGGTGATAGCTTCAACAGGGAGGACTCTCTTGGTGATAGCTTCACCAGGGAGGGCTCTCTTGGTGATAGCTTCACTAGGAAGGGCTCTTGTGGTGTCTTGCTTCTTGCTTCAGTCTTGATTAACCCTGTTAATGGCTTCATCATGGATGATTATAGATTATAGCCTCACCTTGCATGATTACTGATTATAGCTTCACCATGTATGAACTACTGTTGATAGCTTTACTTTGGATGGCTACTATTGAAAGCTTCACAGTGGATGAAAACTGTTGATAGCTTTACTGTGCTTGACTGTTGCCGTGGATAACTTCTGTTGATATCTTCATGATAGATGAATTCTGTTGATAACTTCATGGATGACTGCTGTTGATAACCACCGTGAAAGATTACTGTTGATAACCACCATGGATGACCACTGTTGATGACCACCATGGATGATCACTGTTGATGACTACCATGGATGACTACTGTTGATACCACCATGGAAGACTACTGTTGATGACCGCCATGGATGATTACTGTTGATACCACCATGGATGACTACTGTTGGTGACCACCATGGATGACTACTGTTGATGACCACCATGGATGACTACTGTTGATGACCACCATGGATGACTACTGTTGATAACCAACATGGATGACTACTGTTGATAACTACCATGGATGTCTAATGTTGATAACCACCATGGATGACTACTGTTGATAACTATCATGGATGACTACTGCTGATAGCTTTATCATGGATGAGTTTTGATGATGACTTCATCACTGTTGACAACACGTGATATCTTTTATCATTCACTACCAAACTGCTCGAAGCATCATCACGTCTGGCTTCAGCTCTGGTTTTAGCTTCTCCATAGTAGCTCCTGTGTTAGCTTCACCATTGGTGACTTCGGTCTTAGCTTCACCACAGGTAGCTCCCGTGTTAGCTTCACCATTGATGATTTCAGTGTTAGCTTCACCATAGGTAGCTCCCGTGTTAGTTTCACCATAGGTAGCTCCCGTGTTAGCTTCACCACTGATGACTTCAGTGTTAGCTTCTCCATAGGTGGCTCCCGTGTTAGCTTCACCATAGATAATTTGTGTTAGCTCCACCATAGATAATTTGTGTTAGCTTCACCACAGATGGGTACAAATGTTAGCTTTACCGAAGGTTTTGCAGCTGATGGTGGCTTCATGACGGATGGTTAAGCGATGCATCTAATGGTTAATTGAATCACAGTGTTCGAGATGGCTTTACATGGTGATGCTATGAGGGCTTGGTAGAGACCAGGAGTTATGCCAGGCTCTTCAGGAAGGGAAGTGACACGTCCTTGCCTGGGACCTGCTAGGTGATG
>JAUUDZ010060409.1:0-10273 GCA_032361705.1 Panulirus versicolor | reverse complement strand
TATCTTTTTAATTTGAACACTCACCTTTATCCCCTTTGCCTTTGTACAGTGGCACTATGCATGCATTCCATCAATCCTCAGGGAATTCACCATGTATCATACATACAGTGAATATCCTTACCAACCAATCAATAACATAGTCACCCTCTTTTTTTATATATAAATTCCACTGCAGTACCATCTAAACTTGCTTCCTTGCTGGCTTTCATCTTCCACAAGGCTTTCACTACCTCTTCTTTGTTTACCAAATCATTCTCCTTGACCCTCTTGCTTTGCATACTTCAAACAAAACACCCTATATCTGCCAGTCTATCATCAAACACATTCAACAAACCTTCAAAGTACTCACTCCATCTCCTTCTCACTTCACCACTCCTTATTGCCTCCCCATTAGCCTCCTTCACTGATGTTCCCATTTGTTCTCTTGTCTTATGCACTTTATTTTCCTCCTTCCAAAACATCTTTTTATTCTTCCTAGAAATTAATGATACTCTCTCACCCCAACTCTCATTTGCTCTCTTTTTTTTTTTTTAGTGCTTGCACCTTTCTCTTGACCACGTGCTGGTTTTTTTTTTTTTATACATCTCCCATTCATTTGCACTACTTCCCTGCAGAAATTGTCCAAACGCCTCTCTCTTCTCTTTCACTAACAATCTTACTTCTTCATCTTACCACTCGCTACCCTTTCTAATCTGCCCACCTCCCACCTTTCTCATGCCACAAGCATCTTTCGTGCAAGCGATCACTGCTTTCCTAAATACATCCCATTCCTCCCCTACTCCCCTTACATCTTTTGCTCTCACCTTTTTCCATTCTTCACTCAGTATCTCCTGGTACTTCCTCACATAATTTAAAAAAAAATCGCCGATGATAGCTCTAGCAACCGATTTGAGTGAGAAAGTGTAGAAGTCAGTGACTGAGCCCAGAAAAGTGCGTGAAAGGAGAAAGTGGAGAGTAAATGCGAACAATAGCAAGGCCATCAGGCCCCATAGGTCTGAGGGACAGGTTAATTGGGATGCAAGCCTGAATGGAGAAAAATTGGAGGAAGTGAAGTATTCCAGATATTTGGTAGTGGGCCAAGGAGCAAACAGAACCACAGAAGCAGAAATGAGTTACAGGGTTGGGAAGAGGGCGAAGTTTCCGGGAACTCCCATCAAAGGGTTGGCCACAGCTAAAGTGTTTCCACTTATCCCTGTCTTTACGTGCCTCCCTTGTATACACAGTTTCACACGTTCTTTCACTATTTCTGTCCCTGCAGTACATCTGCTCTATTTCTCCATGTCACAGGTGGTCTTCCTCTCACACTAATGCCTTTAATCATAGTATCATACACTGTCCTTGTAAACTATATCTTGCATCCTTTCCACTTGCCTAAATTACCTCAAAGTAATACAATTCACCTACTCTACCAGTCCACTGATCGTTCTCTTTGCATTCCATGCTATGACAAATTTCTCATACAACCCATCATTTCTTTTTCTCATTCCATTTAGTCATACCACATTCTGCTCTGAAATAACTCATTTCATAGTGTGTTTTCTTGATTTGGTGAGTAATGCATTCTTTGCCCATCTCTGGTGCATAGGTCAAGGTCGGGAGGACTATGCTGTCCCTTAATCCTTTTCTTTATTAACATACATACACCTCAATCCTTCATATTCTGTTAAGGGTCCCAATGATTCTTCACCCATGCTCTGTCTCGCTTATCTCTCCCACCATATGACCAGACGTGACCAAGATAGCTCCTAAATACTTAGATTGTCTCACCTTGTCTAATCTTTCTCCCCTATATCTGTAACATAGTTTAGCACAGTTTTATCTTTCACTCTGTAGTGCTTTACAGAATCTATGCTTTCACTCTTTCCTTTCAAACACCGTTACTCTTACATTTGCCTTTAATTGCTTATGTTTGCTCACATATACCTTTATTCGCTTATGCTTACACTATGAAACATGCTTACATTCTTCTGCACCTCATCTTCTCTTTTGGTATAAACTCAGTATTATCAGCAAATAGGCTTGTCACTAGCCACCATACCTCACCACGCACAAACACACCGTCTCTGCACTCCTTTTACCTGGTTTTGCTTTGATTTCTCTTAACACTCCATTCATATGTATGTTTAAAAGCCACAGTGACATCACAGCCCTGCCTCACACCCATATATATACCTAAACTTTTGCTTAGCTCTCTATCCACTCTTACACATGCATTTGTTATGCTATAGAAGGCTTTCACACTATCCAACAGTTGTTCCCTTATCTCAGATATCCCAATACCTCCCATAAAGCATTCCACTCAACTCTGTCATATGCTTTATCCAGATTCATAAAAGCTACCAGATACTTTTTCACAGTCATTTGCACCACAGAAATCTGATGCACACATCATGTACGTATCCCAAAAACTTCATGCTCCTCACTTATTCTAAATTCTTTCACTTCTATCACAATATATCAGTTGGCACTCTTGCATACACTTTTCATGGTATTCTTTACAGGGTTATTACCCTACAGTTGCTATGTACATCCTTAGCACCATTTTCTTTTAATAAAGGAACAGTGATATCTTTCAACTAGGCAGAAGCTAGTTTCCGTGCCAAATTCATATCATATTCATCCATTCTATCACACTCCCTCCTCCATAATTCAACAATTCAGCTGTAATGCCATCCACTGCAGCCTCATTATTGGCCTTTTTACTTCCCTATTTGCTATAGGCCCCTGCACTTTTACCTTCCATCCTCCATACCCATGCATGAAATAGCAGCTGCCCCACCTTCTACCACATTTATTGGTTCTTCCAAGTACTCTTTCCATCTTCCTTTCATCTCCTTTTGATTCAGCAGCCACCCTTATTTCTCACATTGACATTCTTAATCCTCTTAGTAAAAATTTTTATTATTCCAAACTTTTTACTCGATTTTCATCCAAAATCCTCGTCTACTCTTTCTTGGTCTTCCCCTATCATCTTCATACTCCACATACACATCTCATATTCTTCCCTCCTGCTTTGCTGAACTTCCAATGATACATTGCTTTCAAGCAGTCTACCATATGCCTTTTTCATCTCTCCCACAATACTTCCAATCTCATCTGTCCACCATACATTTTCCCTTTTATTCTTATATCTACCATCTTTAACAGTGTTTCTCTACTCATTTTAAATACTTCATTCACTTGTCTGCATGCCATCATTTACTGCACTTTCATCTAGACTTGAAGAAAAAGGATTTCCTTGAAAGTTAAGAATAACTGGAAGAAATTCTTCATATATATAAGACAGTAAAAGAAGAGATTGGACCATTATGAAACAAACATGACACAAAAACTACTTACAGTAGGAAAATGGCTACCATACTAAATTATTCTTTTTACTCCGTATTCACAATTGAAGAAACATCTCGAATACCACAACCAGTGAAAATGTTTCAAGGATCTGATGAAGATGTGTTGAAGGTTAGAAAGATAAAGAGCTCTGAAATACTTTAATACTTGGACCAATTAAATCCAAACAAATCCAACAGCCCAGAAAAGTTAGCTCAAAGATTTTTAAAGAGGTCAAAGACAGGTGATGTACCTTATAACACAAATATTCAACAAATTTCTATTGGATGTTCAGGTGCCAAATGATTGGAAACAAGCAAATATTACTTTTATTGATATGAAAGGAGACAAAAAGTGTGCCTTGAAATACCACCCAACCAGCTGTATGTCAGTGTTAAGTAAAATGATGGAAAAAAATAATTAGATAAAATTGTCATGTTTCCAGAACACAAAATCATATTGGGCAATCGACATGGTTTCCACAATTGAAAATCCTGCCTGATGAATTTGCTGGCATATTTCAATGCTATTTTTCGGAACTGTGGAAAAAATTGCCATTTGATGTAGCATATGTAGATTTCCAAAAGGCTTTCGATAAAGTACCTCACATGAGACTTTTACATTAACTTAAAGCTCACGGAATCAGTGAAGAACTCTGTACATGGATCAGAGACTGGCGTACCGGAAGAAAGCAGCATGTAGTATTAAATGGCAAAGCCTCAGATTGGCTAAACGTAACAAGTGGTGTGCCACAGGGGTTTGTCCTAAACCCAATTCTTTTCATATACATTAATGACCTAGATCTCTGTCACATATCTAAGATCTCCAAATTTGCTGACGATACTAAACTAGGAGGTACAGCTGTAAACAGGTGGGACTGCAAAATGATTCAAAATGATCTCAACTTACTAGCAGAGTGGTCAGACAGATAGCAAATGAAATTTAATGTACACAAGTGTAAAGTTATGCATGTAATAACTACAAGCTATATGGAAACTCTCTTAACTAAAGTAAGTGAAGAAAAGGACCTTTGAGTTGTCATTAGCAACAATCTGAAATACACTAAACATTGTTAAGCAGCAAGTAAAAAAAGGCAACCAAATATTAGGTTTCATAGGAACATAAATTACAAGACACCAGAAACAATTCTCACTATAATTCTATAGTAAGACCACACCTTGAATATGCAGTTCAGTTTTGGTCCCCATACTATAAAAAAGATGAGGGAAAAATACAGCAAGTACAAGACATGCGACAAAACTGATCCCATCGCCTAGAAATCTGGCATACAAAGAGAGGCTAAAATAATTGGATTTCTTATCCCTTAAACACTTAAGACTTCACAGCGACTTAATCTATGTATTCAAAATTCTCAACAAGTTTGATAAAGTGAATCATGAATCATGGTTACCAGGACAAATGGAATAAAACTCAAAGCTAAAAGATGTCTTACAGACGTGGGAAAAAGCTGATTTTCCTATAGTTGTTGAGCACTGAAATAAGTTACCGTTAGACATGGTGAATGCTAAGACTGTAGATACCTTTAAAAGTTGTTCAAACAAATATTTTATAAATTCAGGTACACTCTGAGAAAAACACCAGAAGTAAACAATATACGCAACAGCAAGAAAGGGAACAGTGGGGAGTCAGTGATAGCTTAAAAAATTGCTGAGCAGAATAACATTTTCTTGTTAAGTTGAATTTTTTTTTTTTCTTCACCCCCAGACAACCCAATCATGGGCCAATCAGGCCTCCTGTTGTGTGTGTTTCTCATGTAAACTCATGTGAACATTGTTACCACCCAAGCCTCTTCCCTTTCTCATGCACAGGCCTCATTTATCAATGTTTGTCATCCCCTGCCTTCACCACTTACCAACACAAGTGGGTAGACACTGAAACTTATTTGTAATTTACTGACTCGACGAAGTGAAATTACAGTAGGTAAGTAACTCAGTATCACTGGAATGGGGTGTCTAGTGAAGATGTTGAAATCATGTGGAAGAATTATCCTGAAACCTGCACCTGGACAACAATCCTTGGATTACCCACAGCATTAAGGGACCCCTGTGACAGTAAAATTGCAAGTTAAACAGTTGCAACAACAACTCTACAAACAACTTTACAACAAAGTGCAACATAAAGTATGAGCTGCAAAGAACTCCTATTACCAAAGCAAAGTGCAGCATTTAAAACAGGCCAACTTAAGTATCTGTGGCAAGCAAAGGCTCTCCCCCTTCCTTTGTGTAGGCCAGCTTAACAGTGAGGAGGCCACACAACAAATTAGTAACCACTTGGCCAATATCTGCATATGATTACCATAACTCTCCATTAGCTCCCTCCCTTGCATACCTACTAACCCCATCTCCCCCAAACAAAGTAGAGGAATATCAGTTGGCTCAGTGTCTTCAGTGCCTTAAAACCAAATGCTCAACCACACCCATAGATCTTCTAGTGAAACCATACTAGGAATTCTTGCTTGAAGTAGCTGCATAGCTAATTAACATAATCAGTGCTTCACTCAATCTGAATGGCCACAGCTTGGAAGACAGCATGTGTTTATCCACCTCCCAAATACACAATGGCCACAGCTTGGAAGACAGCATGTGTTTATCCACCTCCCAAATCCACTAACCCAGTCTCTTAATAATTTACACCCTGTTTCCCTCAATCCTGTCTCCAATCTACTTTGTGAAAGTTTTGTTTTTGACTGGGTCTATGATGACTGCTGATTCATTAGACCCTCTGTAGTTAGGGAATATGGTCTTCCTCCAGTACTCACTGCCTTATCAACCTCCTAGACTTTTTTTTGCTGCAACTTGGAGAAGTGCATAACCTTGGTGGCACTCTCCTTCATAACAATCTCCTAGTGCTTTTGAGTTAGTAAACCACATCATCATCACAAAGAACGCTGCCAACCCGGGACTATAGGGTTGCCTCATCCAATGGTTGTTTGAGTTCTTGAATGGTAATGCCAAGCTGTCTGCTTTAGGGAACCACATCAGTTTCACTACCCCAAACATGTGGTATACCACAGATCAAGATGGGGATGATGTGTTTCCTCATTCTTATCAGTGATTCCCTAAGGGAAACAGCCACTGCTGGAGGTAGATGATTCTGTCTTTGGCATCTCTTACAACTGACTTTATTGCCCTTCAGCACATCATCACAACTTGCAAGATTGGACTATGGCTGACATCTCCACCATCAACCACATTAAGACTGTGATGGTATACATCAGCCTGGGATGCACATCAGCCTAGGTGCAGACATTATCATGCTACTTGATATCACACTGGGCCCTGAAATCTTGCAGGAAGTAAGAGACTTCAAATTTCTTGGTGTCACTATAGACAACAGTTTAAACTACAGAGTCAGCATGATGACGAGTTCCTTTTACCACCTTTTTCTTCTTTGCTGACTAGGTAGACCAAAAGACGTTTCACCAATTAAGCTCAGGAATGTTAATTCCATCTTCATTCTGCCTAAACTCGCCTACACCTCCACAGCTTGGTGTGGTCATTAACATCTGCTCAGAGGGACCAGCTGGAAAGGGTGCAGGAAAGGGCATGCTGAGTCATTCTGGGCCCTTCTTAAGCTACCTAACAAGAGGCCCTCATCTTCTCTGTGTTTTTTTTCATTGTACAAATGATGAATGTTTGTGGTTGTTAAGCAGCAATGGATGTACAGTACTTTATTTTTTGTGATTTTCAGCTTTATATTTGTGTTTGACATGGTGGTTGACCAGGCAGGTAAGTTGCTGTATAGGTTGGAATAGATGAATTATTTTTAGAGGATAGTATGGGATACTTGTCCATATTTGGTTCTGATAATTATGTTGCTAGAGACTTTCATATGAATTTTTCCTCTCTGGATCAAAAGATATTCTGTACTGATAGTGTGTTTTTTTTTTATAACTGAAATATTGGTTTACCTTATTCAGGATTTTTATTTTGTCCTTAACCTTCTCAAATGCCATATTTCTTATTCATACATATTTTATATCTCTTTCTTCAGTGTATATCTATGAAAAATGTGCTTCACAGGTTGCTGATAAATCTCGCAATCTACCAGACTGTTTGTACAACAAACCAGCCAGATTTTCTCGGTCAGCCTTCCAAGGTTATGTGTATCCTGTGTTGGCAATGTTGGCATCACATCACCTGCATTTGGATTGTGGCATCCAGCAGAAGGTTGAGTATATTATAAAGTTCTTAAGTCTTCAGTGGATGCATGAAATGAGTATGAAGAACAATGAATGATAGATTTTTTTTGAGAGTATTTCATCTACTTTTTTTCTCTTGCATATTCCCTCTCAGCTTGAGGGGTAATACAAGGAACAGATGACATCAGCCTCACATGCTCTCATTCTTTCTCTAGTACTTTTTTATAACATATTAAATCCAAATCCCGCCATCTATAGCCTGGCCTCGCATACCTTTCTTTGGTTTACCCTGACTACTTCACGTCCTGAATCTGCCTTGTAACAGCATTTCATATGCTACATACCTCAATCAGACCATGATGACTCAAGGCCTCTTTCTCCACCTTTCCATTGCCTCAGTCTCCCTTTCCACCCTGCTGTCTATATTTGACTTGCATATCCCCTTAGTCTGTTAGCCTTTGTTCATCTTCACTATACATCCAAACCATTTCAGCCCATCCTGGTCAGTTCTTTCATTCAAATAGCACTAACTTCCACACCTCGCTCTTACATGGTTGATCCTTATACAGTCAATCTACATCACACTACATAGTTTGCTTAGGAATTACATCCACTGTGCAAGACTGTCATCCATGGAACACAGTATGGACTACTATATCTTTCAGCATAATCATCTTTTACCCCAACAGACAGTGACCTATTTTTCCACATTCCTTACTACAGCTCCCATGGTTCCATCTACTACAAAGTCCACACCCAGTTTCCAAAAGCACTCCACTTCTTCCAGGTTCTCCTTATACAAACTTGCATCTAAACTATTCTTTCTTTCCCCCTCTGCTACATCTATTTATCTCACTTTTATTCACTTTAACTTTCAGCATTCTTTTTTGTGTTTTCTCCCTCAAGTTTTAGAAATTCTCTCTTAAGTTTACCACCATAGCCCTGTTATCTGCAAATAGCAACTGCCACACTTCCCAGACTCATCTACCATCAGTATGCTGAGAGTTCCCCTTTGCTGTGGGACCCTTACCATCTCTTCCATAAATAGATTAAAAACCAGCTCCCAGCTACCTCCTTTCACATATTCTTTGAAAATTACACATCTTGTATTACCACCTTCACTGAGAACTATTAATCCTTCTACCTTCCTATTCACACATATACCTTACTCTCCCAGTAGAAATTCCTCTGCATTTAGTACTTGTTCTCCCACACCATATATTTGTAACACTTTCCATGAGGTATGTCAGTCATTCCTGCCAAATGCTTTTTCCATGTCCTTATGTGTCTCATACACACCTCTCTCCAAGTATTTCTCACAGGAATTTTTATAAAGCATGCACCTACCACTCCTGAAGCCACATTGCTCATCCCGTCAGACACTTTGCAATGTCACTACCCTCTCGGTCACCACTCTCCCATGCAGGTTACCAGGTATACTTAAGACTTACACCACTGTAATTCAAGTATTCACTTTTATCCTCGTTTTCTTTATAAAATGACATAATACCAGCATTCTCCCAGTCCTAGAACACCTCACTTTGGGCTATGCATACATTGAAAATCTTGAGTAACTAATTGGCAACATTGTCACCCCCTTTTCTTAAGATAGAGCTGCAATCCTATCCACTCCAGCTGTTTTTCCTCATTTATCATAGGCAAGGCCTTCAACTCCTCTTTTTTTTCACCAAACTATTCACCATATTGCTCTTGCTTTGCTTATCTTCTCATCCTAAACATCTAACATCGACCATTTTACCATTAACACATTCAGTCAGCCTTCAGAAAACTGACTCCATCTCTTCTGTACCTCCTTTTTTGCAAGCTACAACTTCATCTGTTCTCTCTCACTAATGCCTCCATTTATCCTCTTGTTCTCCTACACCATTCACTTCCTTTCAGTATGTTTCTTTTCATTCTGAAGTTGGCAGATACTTTTTCATCCCATGCCTCTAATTGCCTTCTTTTTCGCCCTCTACAACTTCCCTTCCTCTTTGCCTAATGCTTCTTTTTCCTGTATGTCTCCCAATCACTTGCACTCCTTCCCAGCGAGTAGCACCAATATACCTCCTTTAACTTTTTTGCTTCCAACTTAACTTCCTCATCCCACCATTTGTGATCCTCAAATGCCCATGTCCTACCTGCATACCACACTTAACCCACGTAAATAAGCATTGTTTCCCTAATAGCCTCTCCCCTTGCCCACTCCCTAGTTTTGTCGACATTTGCCTTATGCCACTCTTCACCCAGTCTTACTTTGCTTCTTTTCCAGGCTCACTTGCTCACTTCCACCTTCCCAGCCATGTCATTTCCTTTTCTCCTAAAGACACTATACATTTTAACATTGATCTTCATCTCTTGGCACATTCACATCCAACCACCTCTCCTTTGCATGTTTGTCATTTAGAATAGGATCCAGTTGCCTGTTGATCCATCTTCATTCAACCTTGTATGCATATTTTGCGTCATTTTTAAACCAGATATTCCCAGCCATTAATCATTTTTCAGTCCATAACTTGACAAACTGTTCACCATTTCCTTTTATACTGTGTATCCTTTGCCCCATAATTGTACTATCAGCTAGCACATTACCTTCTCATGCATTTAAATCCCCCCCCCTCCTGAAATGTAGGAGGGTGAAAGGCGTGCATGGAATAGAATGAATTGGAATGATGTGGTATACTGGGGTCGACATGCTGTCAGTGAGTTGAACCAGGGCATGTGAAGCGTCTGGGGTAAACCATGGAAAGTTTTGTGGGGCCTGGATGTGGAAAGGGAGCTGTG
>JAUUDZ010060365.1:0-10274 GCA_032361705.1 Panulirus versicolor | reverse complement strand
GCCAAAGTCAGGCTTCGAACGTATGCGCTCGACGTCGGGCGGCCTGAGAATTTATCAAGGTCAGCAACGTTAGCCGCTGCACTACGAAAGTCCATTACGCTTAATGACACTTACTGTAATTTGTCATAACCTCCAAGTACATTAGTAATAGCATCTGAATAACCCCCTAACAAATCCTCCACTTCGGCCTTCATATCCCCCTACAAATCCATATAAGATCTTACATCCTCTGTCGTCTCCTGATCCTTAAATGTGATTGTCTGTAGCAACTCCTCGCCTGACCTTCGTGTATCATCTTCAGTCTGGACGTCTCCTGGGTGAGGCTCGTCCCAGCCATCGCGACATCTTTCACTGAGGCACGTGCCCAAGTTGAGCACCCTGGGTAATGATGCCGCCACATTCCATCTTCTGTGGGTAATTTTTCAAGAGATTACCATGGAAGGTTTTTGCAGCATGTCCTGATTAGATTATGTAATTCATTGCAGCTACTTAGCCTATTGAATGAAATGGTCCCTTCCAATCCATTAAATTTGTTGTCCTTTGTCGGTAACTGTATTAATATCTCAACCCCATCATTAAATGTTTGTCGTTTAGCTTTCCTGTTATAAAGATATTTGTACCTTTTTTTCCTGCCTTCTTAAGGGTTGCCTGGGATAATCCACACCTTCTCTTTAATCAATCCTGAAGGTCTAATACATTAGTCCAATCTCTGCTACGTCTACTTATTTTGTGCATAATTCCTTCTGGATAGTTAATGATCTTCGTACCACTGTACCATATGAGTTCAAACAGTGGAAAACCTGTAGTCTTCTGCGCTGCCTCCCAGTACGCGAACACCAAAGAAATCACGTAGTACCTATCCCAGCATTTCGGCCGTTCTTCGATTTTAGTATCCCACTGATTTTTCCCCGCTAACCCATCACATGATGAATGATAAGAAATGACGGTGAACTGAGATAGAAATATATTTACTTCCCTCATTATCTCTGACGTAAATTGTTTACCTTGGTCATGTTTATGCTGTGCCTCTCTAACATCCAGACATTTCAAATACTTTAGTAGAACTTCCAAATTTCTCGCCTCCCAAGCACATTTTTCTGTATGACAACACCTTGCTTACGCTATGATCAAGCTTCACCTCCCTCCTAATGTACTTCACTCACCCAAGCTGCCTTTGCAATATTTTGTAGTCGCACCGATTCAGTCCTCAACATGATATTCCCTAAAATTCAACAACACTTTGAATAGTCACTTCTAACATTTTCTGAAAAGAATATCCTTACCACTGTATCTCTAAAGATCATCATTATGCTTTCTTTTTTCCTAAGAACATAACAAACGCTGTCATGCTCCATCTTTAACACCAAGCAACTCTTTTCTTCATGTGTCATTCCTAACACCTACCAAGGATAATAGCCTCCCTCCTCCTCTTTCCTCCGCCACACCACGTTTCCCGTGCGTCCTCAGCCCATCCCAAACCTCATCTTTGTCAAATGCGTCATAAGATTTTAAGTGTCATTTTCTATGCATTTTCACGTTCTCCTCAGTGTCATTTCCATGATGAGAATCTGATCCACACAGCCGCGCCAATCTCTCATCTTGCCACCTCAACTGTCTGTCTATCTATCTGTCTATCTATCTGTATATATCTATCTATCTATCTATCTATCTATATGAAATATCCCGTCCCTCATAATCCAGCAGACTGGCTCGTGTTCCAACTCCGTTCGTCCATATCAATTCTTAATTTCACGCACTCATGTACCGTCACACCGGCTGAACCTTATGATCTGTCTTTCCCCTTATTTATATACACATTGATATACACATTCATACACACATTTCTCACCTTTTTAGTATCCTTCCCCGCCATGAAGCATTAAAATGCTGGCGGGCCAGCGTAAGGGTGGAAAGACCCCCTGGGAACTAGCACTGAATACTGCATAGTAAAGTGTCTCTTGTTGGTTTAATGACCTTTACGCCTGGATAACAAGCTCCAGTGACTGCATTTGCTCCTCTGATTGCAATATTCAGCGCTATATTTACACCAGTGCTGGGGAATTTTCTGGTGACTAGGAAGCAAGCTCACATCTTTTTTTTTACATCAGAGATTTATGTCCATGGAATAAATCTGTTTTCCTTCACATACTGCATGTGGCATTCTCAAGTGTGTAGAACCGCATCATACTTCTAGAGACTGTAGTTTCTACCGTCAACGGGAGTTTTAGCCCGATGGCATGGAAGCGTTCGTACGTAACATTCACTTCGTCATAGAACAGGGAAAAAGATGGTACGATGTTTCTTGTAAGGAAAGAAATCATTAAAGGCACAACTGACGTGTACGACAGAGCCATGAGAAGATTGCTGGTGGAGTTGGAAACACCTTTGTAATAAATATCAAACAAACGCAAATACTCTTTGCCATGTAACTGAGCATTCAGTTTGTATGATAGTACCCTCAGTACACTTGGTTTAAGTCTGCATGAGCAGCACTTTGGGTTAAATGCTAGAAAAAATAAGAACTGCCGAAAGAGGAAACATCTATTTTCCTCGTGGAATTACCTGTTTATACTATACTGGGGAGGAAGTTCTACACTACTGGCGCCACACGTCTTGAAAGTTTTCCGTTGTCGTGAACCTTTTAAACTTCTGTATGCTGTCCAACATTTGAACCATCCTCATTCAGCTTATCCCAATCATCCATCACCCTTATAAACGTAATTCTTTTTCATATCTTAACACGTTTCCTGCTTAACTGGATGTTGAGTCCTATGGTTGTGCTATCCCTTCATCCATCGACGAACCGTTCATTGTATACGCCATCAATCTATGTAGTTTCAAAACCTACAGTTTGTGATCAGGTTACCCCTTACTCTTCTCCTATGGTGGGTAAATCTAAGGTCTCTAGCCTCTCCCTCAGACTCAGATCTCTTAATTCTGGTACCGTCTTGTTGATTACCTCTGGACCCTCTACATCTAGTAGCTCTTCGTGCTTCTTTAAGTATAGTAATCAGTCTTGAGAAGCATATTCTAATTTTGGCTTTGTGTAAGACGTGAACATCCATCTCAATATTTCCTTATCCATGAACTTGAATCATATACTTATATTTGCCTACAGACAGTTGGCCTCGTTAACTATTCCCCTAAGGCTGGGTTCTAGTGACAGGTTAAGGACGTTATCAACACATAAATCTCTCTCACACAGATTCCCACAGCAAATTTTCCAACTGTTATTCATATTGAGGCCTTCTTTCGCTGTGAGACATCTTCATTATTCTATATTTACTCGGAGTGAATCATATCAAGACTGGGAATCTGTGTTGATTCCCTTGTAGAGGATGTATCTTTCCTTGCATTCAGTTCCCTCACGACCTTTACATCTTTCTGGCAAGTCATTTACATAGATCAGTTCGCAGAGACGCATCCGGAGGTGTCTAGACTCTGAATCTCTTCATAAACAAGTTTAGATGTCTACCGACAACTGACGCGTTTCTAAGAGTAGGTTTTAGTGCATGTATGTGTATGCGTGCATGTTAGTGTGTGGGTGTGTGTCTGGACGGAGGTACAACAGAGTAGATCATATCTGTCATAATCAATTAATTGTTAATGACCAAAGGAGTGCATCAAAAGACATTAGCATCAAGTACAGAATGGAAACCGGAATTCCAGCAACAGGCAAACTGTGTGTGTGAGTGTGTGTGTGTGTGTGTGTGTGTGTGTGTGTGTGTGTTGCCGCAGGCTACTGGGGTGAGACCAAGTGACCACGCACCAGGAGTATCACACTCCCTAAGTTCTCACGCTACTAAATTTCCAGGTATGGCAAGAAGGTGCGACCACACCCCAGCGGTGCATGTTGGTCTTGGGAGAATCACCGGGGTGTGAGAGATCGGTCTACCACGACAGAAATCGCTCACGGCACAGGATTCTTTGAGGCACTTGACCATAAATGGGTTTAATGATGACAAACAGATAAGTTAGGAGACGAGGCCACGCATTGTTAGACCACGTGTAATAACCTCTGGTGACCGAAGGCCAAGTAAGCAGGGATAGAAGCAGTGAAATGAGCGAACAACGTTTGTGTTCATCGGTAGGGATTACGAATTTCAATGTAAGATCATTCTTATTCTTTACTATTCGTCCTCATCTTTAATATTGTGTTCAGTTTTGGTCATCCTTGTTGATAACAGAATGGAGAGTGTACATTGTCGAGCTATCGATATGATTCTCTGACTAAGAAATACAAAACCTTATTGTAGCTGACTAGACGATTTAAAGCTATTTAGCTTAGAAAAGAGAAGGTTAAGAGGTGATCTAAAACAAGTATCAAAAATTATCAAACATTTTGATAATCTCGATCAAAGAAGCTACTTAAGAAATGATTCATCTGATTTCACTTATAACAATGAATACAAACTCATGAGCCAAAGTTTTACCTCGAATGAGTCGAAGAACTTTTTATGTCGGGGTTGACAGCAGTACTACAGATACCTCTAACAAACTAGCAGATATATATCTTCCCTAATGTCTATGACTATCATTTCTTGCGCCTCCCTAGGCATATAAACAATTTGCAGGTTTTTCTCATTGAATTATTTGTACCCTTTTGTCTTCTATTTTTACTATGATATCGTACGAGTTTCTGATATCTTTCACTATGACAAACAGCCATGTTTGGACCCAACAGTCTGTTGCTTTTTGAATTCCTGTGTACAACAGCGAGAACAATCAAAGGATTATGTAGACAGTACAACAACAAACAGCCGCTGGCCTCTGCTGAGCGACTGACACGAGTCTTGCACCTGTCTCGTCAACTATGAAGAATCAGGCGACCTCCTCTCCAAAACAACATAGATCACTACCACATCCAGGCCGGCTCACGTAGGCGCTTGAGGAAATCATTCTGGGGTTTTGCCCAGCATTATACGTAATATTCACGAATAAGAAATGTTTTACATCTTTAGAGTCTGAGGCTCGATAATGCTGGAGAGCCCTGAATATACGATTTAGGGAGGTTCACATTCAACAAAGAGCCACCAGCGGGAGAGCCGGCACCTCATTTTCGTGGTGGATGTGGGCGTAAGGGTCGGGGGATCTTGTTGAATTGGACTGAAGATTTACAGCAAGAATAAATGCTGAACTGTTTGGAAGTGGTGCTACCGCCAGCAGAGGGAACTATGGCGATCCCACAACCGAACTTCATTAGATTTGTGTGGGATATGAGTTCGATTCATAATGAGGTGTATAGTTACGAACTGGCTCTCCCATCATCCGGAAGCAGTGGTGACAGATTGGCCAAGTAAAGGGTGTAGCTTGAACCCCATCGTAAACTGATGGGTTATAGGTACCGGGAGCGGGACGAGGGGAAGGCCCGGAAACCGCAAGCCATAGGAAATGAGGCAGAGAGGTGTAGGACTTAGTGAGACGCCATCCGAACCTCTACCTCGATTTAGTCTGTTCATTAACAATACGATTTCATAAGGTTGTTGATGCACACGGAGAGTGAGCATCATACTGACTTCAGCAACATTGTAATAACATGTCACGCATTTTCATAACCTTTATAATTTTTGATAACCAAATGATTGTTTAAGTAAGTAACCACAGGTATACAAATTGATCATAAAATGTATAAATGTAATTATGAAAAAGTACGTATAGCTATATACAAATCCATTAGTCAAATATAGTTAGAATGCCTGATGATGACAGATGGGCATGTTTATTCTAGTGAAAGTGATATGAATTAAGAATAGAAAACATGAATATTAAAATACTAGGTCATCCTTTATGATAATTTTCTGCCACACAAAGTAAGCACGAGTAAGCAAAATTTTTGATAAAATACATATCTTCAGTATGCACATGATGCAGGTGTATCTACAGTCTACAAGATACACCAAATTCAATCTAGAAGGAAAACTAAGAAAAATATAATGAGTTCACAGAATGAGTGCAAAGAAAATTTGTAATGAGTAACATATAATGTAGAACCATCTGTCATTCAGCCCATAAGAGCCCATAGTGTTGGCACGGGTTTAAGGCACTGGCTCCTCTACATATATCTGTTCTCCAAATATCTGTTGTACTGCTAAAGTAGATGACTGATGCTAACCATAAAGAGACCTCTATGTGTCATTCGGCACTGGACTAATTCTGATACAATATATAAAAGTTGGTAGCCGTCTAAACAGAAAACACAGTACGTAGTGTCCTTCCATCAGGTTTGCATGACGTGCGTCGATCAAATGGTTCTCGAGACAGTGGCTACCAATCAACACAATCTAAACTCATTGTTCATTAGGGGTGATGTCAGTTTCCCCAGCTTTTTAATTCATTGGGGTTATTATACGATAATGAACTTTAAGGTTAGAGACGAAAAGCCTCAAAATGTTTTTTTCCATTTTCTCACACATGATATCGGTGTTCACTTTATCGATATACAAGAACGTGTAAATGAGTCTCTAGGTAAGCACAAGAGTGCACTTGTGTGCATTGGACATTGAGGTCTGTCGAATTCTCTTGCGTTTACGATGAATGAACCACGTTACACACTAGGCCCAGACGGCATAACCAGTTAATAAAATTGGATGGAATTATGTATTTTCTTCATCTTTTTTAATGTATTTCTTTTGTCAGACATGTTTATACAACTGATTGCCTGAGTTCTTGTAAACATGCTTATTATGAGTGACATTCAATGATGTATAATAACTGATTAGGTGGCAGAGGTTTTTGAATTACACATCATTACAGTAATCGATCATATATACAGTAGGAAGTGACATCTGATATAAAAATCCATGAAAGGTAACTGAAGTTTGAATCTCCATAGCAAATGTATAGAAATTCCTTCCATCTATATATCAAGAGCTCGGTATCTTATGATATTGGGTCAACCCTGTTTTCCCTCAGCTACTCTCCACCCAACCCTCAACCATCTCCCACAGGAAAGAAGGAAGATTTTATATACATTGGGGTAGTCACTTGTTTACCAAATGGCGCCCTAGCTACGTCTCTTCGTTGTATATCAACTGACCTTTACATTTCTTTTTTGTATCTCCCCTGATGGTGTGATTATTACACGAAAGTGCACTTAGAAACTTATCGTGTTTCATTTCCCCATGACTCATACGAATATATATATATATATATACATATCCTAGCCTAAGCCAGGTGCCCATTTCATCGGCCAACCCCTGGGGATTCATGAATATTTTTTGTTGACTGTGGACCAACTGCCACAAACAGGAGTCGAATCTATGCACTTGACTGTGGGCGACCCGTAAATGCGTCAGGGTCAAGAACGCTAACCGCTACACCACGGACGTCTCTAAATTAATTACTAATTACAGTCTTATCAAAGAATATCTCATTTCCGTGATAATGGAAATAGCCTTGAAGTGCAGGAATCTTTAGAACATTCCTGTGTGACACCACGGCTCTTTCGTAGAATTGTGTCCTGCTGTAGTTATGGATAGAAATTTGTGAGATTTATTCTGGTGTACCTCAGTCCTAACAAACAACTCCCCCCCCCCCAGACCTACTCTGAGAAGCGCGCCATCTGTCGGGAAACAACAAATTCTTCATGAAGTTTCAAAGTCCAAACATCTCAGATGGCGAACTTTGGTCCGGGACTGTAATATCACTTGATGTTTTCGTGCACAGCCACGTACCACTATACCAATACGTACGTATGTATATGAGGGGTTAATGTGTGATGATTATTCCAGTGAACTGCTTGAGATTACGATGATTACCTAGAAAAAAAATCAGAGCATTAGAAAAAATCTCTCGCTGGTCTTATTGCTCGAAAAATGGATTTTTAGTTTACTCCCCGAGTACCACTAGCAAAGTCCATAGATATAATAGTAAATGAACCGTTGGTCGGTAAAGATCGCAAAGACCCGACACATACAGGTAAGGCAACAGATCTGGTAATGATGTTAAGGGAAGATATACCAAGTTTGCCAAAATGCTTGTAATTAATTCTTTACTCTTGAAACAATGACAAAACTACTAACAATACCAGACTAACAATATATACTTTGGGGAAACATGCTTGACTGAGTGAGTTCTTATTATAATGATGAAGGAATCAAGAATCTCAACGTATTTATTCCACAGCAGTTGTCGTACGCTGGCTGCCGAGAGCCCTTTACACACTTGCAACAAAACTGGCCTCCATTCACACTAGACATCCAGTTCAAAAAATGAAAGATATGGCAATACTGAGAATTAGTTATCACTACTTTCATCCACCACTACCCTTCCCGTATGCAATACCCTTCTGCCTCCCTTCATCACCTAGCTGATCGTTTCAATCTGCCGTTCGAAACAGTGCCATAGCAGCCATACTCGAAACAGTGTTGTTTCAATCACCAGTGTGGTAACTCATACCGAGGTGTTGAGTGCTATTGACTGGGGTTACGGCCACGGTCTGGTATCAGAACATAACGGAGTGGTAACAGAATAGGGTATCAGCACAAATAGATCGACTACATTCACAATTAACCCTCTGAGGAAGAAATATAGGAACGAATCACAGTGGGGGCTTTCCGCTGCTGCCATAACAAGGAAAATTGATATATCGTAAGTTACAGTTTACACGTTGTGTTGAAAATGGGATTTTTAGGTTCACCCAAGGCAGTTACAACTGCAGAAGACCAGAGGAGGTGGCAGCAGATCCCTTCTCTAATGCTGTTGCTGTCCAAGATCACCTACGGCTTCCACTGTCTAGTTCTACTGCACGAAACAGTCTTCATAAAGCCGCCATCAAAATAATCCGGACGGGAGACACCATCTGAACAGGTTTAGAATCGAACACAGCTAAGTGAACGAGGATCTGGATATTTGGGGAAGGGTTATTTTTTCATTTGAGAAAACCTTTTGCTCCGCCACTCACAGCCAACTATATCGCTGGTGACCGAACTAGACAAGATGCTCCTGGCAGAACATTTACAAAGTTGCCAGGAGTGACTATGTTACATGCAACGTGTGGTGGATCCATCTCTATAGATCAGGAGAGTTGGCCGTGAGAAAAGATTCAATGTAGAGAAGTGTGACGAAGTACTGGAGGTGGTAATGGTTCCCTCAGATCGTGCCACGGCTCTACCCTACCCAGACCGGATACTAAATGTGCAGGTAAGACCATTTCTGTTGCATTGGATAAATATTTCTGATTTGATTAATCCTTATCATCCTTCCCCATATTACTCGTCCTTCATCCTCCCCTTACAGTATCCCCATTCAACACATCACCTGTCTCCACCCCTCCACCCCAGTTCCGTCCCAGTCTATAACCATTCGTCTCCAACCCCCGCCTCCATCGACTCGCCCCTCCCCCCTCTAACTGCTACGGTAGTTACAATCAACAATCCATCTGCTGCTGTGGTCCATGTTGCCATCGAGGGTCCGAGTGCCCTATATAACAACACCAACGCCGTCTTCCACTTGCTTGCTCCATCCTTTCCCCACATTCCACGTTGTGACGACTGCCTGCGGGGAGTGCTCATCCTCATGTGCTCACCTTGCCAACCCAGTCCAATACCCAGATCCTATTTTCCATACATTGTACGCTACGACCACTCACTTCTCCTTCTCCTCTATTTTTTTTTTTTTTCACTTCAAAATCCCTATTTTATCCTTCCTTTTCAACTCCTCACGCACCATATTCATCCATCGTTTCCTCAGTGTCACTGAAGGATAAACGTCACGAACTACCGAAGTATTCTATCTCGCTCAAGCTGCTCAGCTTTGCCATCACTGTTCTGTAAATCTGTTAATATCTTCAAATCACTTATGGTCTATATTATTTCATAAGACTGAATAGCTGTTCATCTTTCATCTGTTCCACGATTAATGGGACCTATCTATGTCTATTTCTTGTCCCCTTGTCTTTGCAGTATGTCATCTCTACATTTGTTTGCATGTCTTGGTGTTGTGTCATGTTAGGCGCTTGCATTTAATTTTCTTTATCTAATTGAGGAATATCAGCCTACTTTTCAAGATTTTGTCTGTGCTTACAAGTTTGTGTCCATCAGTCAGAATGAAAATATTTCTTGTAACTAGAGACTTTATACGGATTATTGCTGGCCGTCAGGAACTTTCTTTCTGATATATATGTTGCATTTTAACTTTCTAAAAGGGAAAACAGAAGAAGGAGTCACGCGGGGAGTGCTCATCCTCCTCGAAGGCTCTGATTGGGGTGTCTAAATGTGTGTGGATGTAACCAAGATGAGAAAAAAGGAGAGATAGGTAGTATGTTTGAGGAAAGG
>JAUUDZ010060354.1:0-10274 GCA_032361705.1 Panulirus versicolor | reverse complement strand
AACAATGAAAATATAAGACAAACTAGTAAAACATTTTTTTTATGCTGTTAAGTATTTTAGCATTTTACTGCAGATATCTTGACATGTACAGAATATTTTTTGTTCCATTGAATTTTATGATGGTTATTTCTAAAGACAGATTCCACAGTTTGGCTGAGGCAGTTATGTAGACAGTATAAAGGTAACACATAACCATTAACTTTATTATTTTTTCATTTGGAAGTGACACTGGATTGCAATGTGTTAGATGAAATTATTTGCCGATTTACAGGTAAGACACCAAAAGCTTGGAATATGCTATTAATTACTTTATGGAGAATGATGTGAGAGAGTTCAGTTTTGTGTGTAGAATGATAACCTTGTTAACATGCAGTGCTGTTTGACTTATTAAGCAAAAGTTTGCTTGTCCTGTGGAGAAGTCATATATTTGTCTAGAAATCCTTCCACACTGTAATATTTACTTATTCATCATTACACATGCATTGAAGAGAAGGGAAGACAGTCAGTATGCTAGGAGGGGAAAGTGAGGGAATGAAGTGGGAAGATGACCCAAAAAGTATGAGAGAGATGGAGCGTGCTTGGGTTGTGTGTTTTTATAGGGCATAGACAATTCTGCCATAGACATCATCCCAGATGTGAGCTTCTGGGGGTGAGGGGAAGGCAGTGGTGGTATAAAATTATAGATAATTAGATACATATATTGATGGATAGATTCTAGAAACTCATCATATTATATCTCACAGACAGTGATAGTCACTTGCAAGGATTTTTAAAGAAATTTAAGAAGTTTTTCTTATTACTTTATCTTGAAAAGTCCATGTTGTTGATACTCGCAAACAAGAATACAGACATACAGAAAGATATTTAGGTTTATCTTCACTGTTTTAGAGCTTATTGCTAGTTTTAAACAAAACTCAGGAGGACAACATACATGCATATTCCATTAGACCCAGGTAGATTAGAAATCTTGTAATCCTGTCATTAGTATTGTACACCAGCAGTATATATACAGTGTCTTAGAGTCAGAGAATGTCTGGACTGTGGAGACATATACTTAAATTTGATTGGGCATTCTAAAGAATTTTAATTTCTCTTTCTTGTATTCTTTATGTACTGTACAATTATATCAAGTGGTCCATGCAACATCCTTGTGCATTAATCTTTTAATGAGATTTCCAACTTCTGGTATTGTAATATATCTGTGGTAATTATTCATACCTAGCACCTCAATGCCTAACTCTGTTTAGATTCCCTGTGGTTCTGAGTTGCAGGAAAACTGACTTACATTGATAGTATTTTGTTATTCAGATATTGCTGCATATCCCATATTCCCTGTGTCGTTATAGGCAACTTACGAAGTGCGAGAGTGGGTGGCTGGAAATCCTCCCTTCATGTATTACTTTCCAAAAGAAGTAACAGAGCAAGGAATCTAGTGAGGATTTTCCCCTCTAAGGCGTAATTGTCTGTTCTTGACGCTACCTCACTCACGAGGGAAATGATGAGCATGTATGGCAGGGTAGCGACAGGAATGGATGAAGTAAAGCAATTATGAGTATGTACAGGTGTATATATGTATATGTCTGTTTATGTATATGTATATATATGTTGATATGTATATGTATGTATATGGGCGTTTATGTATATATATATATATATATATATATATATATATGTGTATATGAGTGGATGGGCCATTCTTCGTCTTTTTCCTGGTGCTACCTCGCTGACACAGGAAACAGCGATCTCATGAAACTTTAGGTAAGCTCCATTGTCTTGGGAAGTTTGTAACATGAGAGGCTATCATTTATCATCTGTTTCAAACACCATTATTAATCAATACTTTTTCTTTTTTCCTAACATGGTGTGATAACGTCACAACAGTTATTGGGGACAGAAAATAACAGTTCAGTATATCTTTCTTAACATTACATAAGCCTGTTTTTTATAATACAGTTACAGTTGATTATGGAAGTTCATGTATGGAGCAACTTTTTATTTGTTTGGTAAATTCATTTTTTACACATCAATACTGTAAATCCAAAACTCAATTTAGTAATATGTGTTTGTAGAGTTGCTTAAAGAAAATGTCCAATGCAAACTGTTACAGTAATTTTGCATTCAATGAATCATAACTTAGGTTTCCTACTGTTTGTGTGTGGTAATTACTGTCTCAAGTTCATGTTTTGTAGCTTTGTGTAAAGTAACAACTACCTTGGTAATTATGAATCAGCTAGTCGTGGGTAACTGAGATGCAATATACCATGTTGATTGTTTAGTGATTTTATATTTAGGATGCATTAGTGAATTTTCAGTAAGTCTTTATGTACTCTTATGCTTAATACTAAGTGCCTAACATTTACTGATATATGGGCTGCCTTTAGTTAGTCATTCTATAATTGAAGGTCCTTTGTCTCAGTGGCCATAATAATTTTAGACCTGTTATCCATATTCATTTTACTGGATATTGAATTAAATTTTTGTATATTATTGTTGAATATTTAAGATAGTATTGGAGTTTACTGGTTATGGACAGGCATCAGTGATATAGATATAATTGCTTTTATTAAGTAAGTATACCTTTGATGAAGGTATATGAACACTTACATATGGATATCTTACTGTGTATCTTCCAAAATACTTCTGCTGGTGTACTTCGGATGCGATGTGCATTATATATGTCTCTAAATATCCATTTCAAGATCTATTAGGCACATGTTATAATTACCTGTTTGTACTGTATGGGAAGAGGTTTTACAATCATGGGGGCCCCATCTCTTAAATATTCTCTCCTCTCATACAGCCTCTTCAAGTTATAAATGCTGTCTGCATTAACCCATTAAGGCGGGTGATGTTTTTTTTATACATCCATATAAGCGGCACATTTTAGGAATAATAAAGTATCAAGGAATAAGCCAGTATATACATAAAAAGATAAAATTGGATGAGAAATGAAGGTAAGAGGTGTTACTTATGCGATATTGCATCATAGCTGGCTGTGGAAGAAGGGGATAAGTAGTGGGGGTTGGGCAGCTTATGAGGCACACTGTCGATAGGGGACTCTGCGATCACTTTTGTTTTACACTAGGTTTATCAATTATGCATTTATTTACAACTACTGTGTACATTTATTTACATGTCAGAGATGCCACATCACACAATTTCACCACAATTACTAGATAAAAGGGCCCAACGTTATGTAATGTTGCCTGCCTACTACTGCATGAACGTTAGATAAAAGCTAATACTGGTGTTGACCATGAATTGGTGAGCAAGGGTAGCTGTTTACAGGAATGAGTCATGATAGTAGATGACAGTGATGCCACATTGCCAAAATTCAAAAAAACAATTATAACTCAAAATAGCCCAATGTTACATAATGTTGCTCGGCTTCTTCCATACAAACATTGGGTAACATTGCCTGCCTTTATTGGGTTAAACATGTCCTCAGTCATTATTTTCCATTCTTCCACCACTTTTATACTATAAAGATATTTCCATACATTCTTTTTATCAATAGATTTCATATGTCATCAGGTTGCTTCATCCCATGTTTCACAAAGAATTGATCATCGTCCACATCTTTTAAAAACTTAATGGTTGTGATCAGGCCAACCTTCACTCTTCTCTCTTTCAGTATGGGTAAATATAAAGTTTCCAGCCTTTCCATATTACTTTGCTCTTCATTCTGGTGCCATCTTTGTTGCCTTTGCTGGACCTTCTTTCTTAGCTCTTTGTGCCTCTTAAGGTGAAGTGACCAAACCTGAGAGGCATATTCTAGTTTTGGCCTTATTTTAGCTTTCTAATTATTTCTTCATCCATATACTCTAAAGATATTCTGATACTTGCCACCAGACAGTTTATTTCCTCACCTGGAAACCTGAAGCTTATACACTTCTAGGTGATAATTATATTGCAGCTGTCTTTCACTTTGTCCCATCTGCATCGCTCTGCATTTGATCAGGTTCAATTTCATCATCCATGTTTTAGACAAACTTTGGAGTCTGTTTAGGTTCTTGTAAGCTGGTGAATCCTCGTGACTTTTTACTTCCTTTATGACCTTTGTATTACCTGCAAACATATTCAAGTAGGATTCCATACCTTTAAGCAAGTCATTTGCATATTTATCTGCTGCTTCCCACCACATGAACATTTTCTACAATTTATTTTTGTTGCAATACAAATATTGCAAGAACCCTGTACCAACTGTATGTCAACACAGGACCATAACAATCACATATATTTCAAATAACGTAAAGAATAAGGTAAAAGTCAGCATGTTGAGGAAGAGAAAGCTTAGAAAAGTTTTGTTTATTTGTACAAATTTTTATCCTAAACTTTACACTGTTTAACCAAACGTTTTTTCCTAATTTTTCATAGTCAGAGGATAAGAAAAAAGTATAACAGAAGATAGCACTTACAAATCTAATTCTATTCTCAAATTGGTAATATGATATTACAAAACTTTATAATTTTCCAGTCTACAGTAAATTCCTGCACCTTTAAATTCATTGATTATTGGATAAATTCTTCAAAATAGTCTAATCTGTCAGGCATGGCTACATTTTGATTCATTCATGATGAATGTCAAAAATAGCCAGAATTGTTTGTTGCTCACAAGACACAATACTACTGAGGTATTTGTGATGGATATCTTTTAGATGGACAGTATCATTATTGGGAGTAATAGTGATTTAAGCCATTCAATACATGATCACCTCTTCATTGTCATATAAATGTAATGTTTCTCTATAAAAATTTCCTTTATGATATCATCATTGTTCATTTCTTGATCCTGATCCCCTTCAGATTATCTGTAACCAAATTGTAATGATTTTTTCTTTGTCATTTTGCCAATGAAACTTTAAACCAGCCACAGCCATTTCTATGTGAGAATCAAAGATGGTTAGACATAATGCCAGCCATTTTAATTCATTATGTAATTGTGGGCTAAGAAAGTGGAGTGCTATCATTATGCCATCTTGGTTATGGATTGCAGTTTTGGGATCTGTGATTAAAAATACTATGATTTCTGCAAGTTTTAAGTATTAACTTTTTGACATGCATGATGACATAGGAATGGACTTAGTTAACTAACATATGACTTTTGTGTTGTCTTTGTCAGTTATCATTAACTTTATTTCCATTTATATAGGATGTACCATTTGCTTGCAGGGGTTCACCCTTCTTGGAAATCAGTCAGTGGAAGTTGGTTTTTAGTCCCTACCTCATAGGGTTCAAGTGAGCAAGGACTTCCAACTACTAGAGTAGCCTTGCATTTTATTTCACTCACAGTAACCAGCAGTTACTAAAAGTATGTTGAATTTCTTCATGCTTTTAGTTCTCGGAGTGTACCTGTGGTTTTAGTTTTATATCACTGAAAAGGCTAACTTGCATATATAACTCACAGTACCAGTAGTAAAATCATGGAACAAGGTATATTGTTCATATGGCTTGTATAGTTGTATTCATCCCGGGATCTTGAAATTGGCTAACTCTTCTTGGCAAGGAAGATGCTATACCATGATAGTAGAAAATGAAGTAAAGAAACTGGATTTTATTGCAAGTAAAAAACAAAATTGATGATATTCCTGCAAACAGGTACACACAGTTAAAGAGGAATCTTACCACTTTTTGTGCGAAACAGTGTGACACTATGGATGAACGATTTTGAGAAATGCCCATTGTTTGGCCTTACATTGGTAATGATGATATTGACTACAAGGGACATTTCTTGTCATTTGCCATAATAAATGCTGTGTTGATAATGTATTTTAATGGAAATAACTCTGAAGTTGGGCTGCCTATAATTATTTTGAAATTTGTTGTTCACTAACCTTACTAAGAGAATATGAGTCATATTGATCATTTTAAAATTTGTAGGACCTGTCTGGAAAGATACATTTTTACCATGTATGTAATACTGATACTGTTTCAAATATCACTAATGGCATCCATAGTAAAATATGTGATGTAAAGAACATTGATTGCTAGCATTTGTATGATCCTTGACATCTTAGCATTTTTCATTATCAACAAATAAACTGTACAAGTGTGTCTGGGTAATATGTTTTGTCCAATCAGATTTACTTTGGACTGTACTGACTCGGACAGAGATCCAATAAGTTGTTAAGCTATTTCATTAATTTTCTTTAACTAGCTGAGATTTGTACTGTAGTACTATTCCAAAGCTTCATGCCAATGTGTAGAAGCTTCAGTGCCTTTCATAGTGAATCTCTGGAACATATTTTACCCAGTGTGAATTTAGTGGCTGTAAAGTGAATTTTAGAGTGAGGATGATGAACATAGTTATGCAGATTAAGTATACATTTGCCTTGAATACTAAAGCCCTCCAGTCAGTGTAATGTATATTTTATATATGGAATTATGTACATATGTGGAAAAAATATAAAGCTGTAATGAAACGTTCTTGAAACTTGATTCACATGCACACACTATATATATGTTCAAGTAAGCAGGTAGAATATTTTCTTTAAATACACTGTCTGTTAAAAACCATATATACACATGTACATATTCCTGCTTGCTGCCTTCATCCATTCCCGTAAACCACCCTGCCACGTATGAAATAGCATCCCCTCCAGTGAGTTAGCACCAGGAAAAGAGAGAGAAAGGTGGGTGTTAATGAACTTTGACTGCAAGTGGTTATGCAGTAAGCAAAACAGTCACCTTTTGTAAGTCTGTATTATCATTAATGGACAGGTAGAAAAGCAGTTTTAATAATGGCCTTCTTGTTCCCAGTGCGGTCGTTCATATCCCTGCTGCATCATTGAGTGCAACCTTGATGCTACAGGAGCCCCAAAAAATGTGTCCTGAGGTACATGATGATGATAATATAGTGAACTGATACATGTGTGTATGCAAAAAAAAAATCATAATAATAAACTAAGTTTGCTTGACAGTATACAGAAACAGTTGCCATACTCCAACTCATTAATAGGTATGAATATTGTATACTTAGAGCAATAGAATTTTATTTGTAATATAAGGAAATTAAATATAGTTAGGGAGCCAAAGCCTGTTTTGTAAATAATCTGAAGGGGTAATATTTGTCTCAAGGCTTTATGTGTTAAATGTTAACAGCAGTGGACATCAGTATTACAGTAATTTCTAAAGATTTTACCTTTCGGTTTAAGATATTTGAGATTCATACTAAAGTAGTCCTTACTGTTCAATTATATTGTTTTTTTAGACTGACCAGAGTCTTTACTTGCTTACTGTACTGAACTCATGTGACCAGTAGAATAATTGTAATATGTGATGCTTTCTTGACTATCTTAGTTTGATGATACCTTCCTATTAAGCTCATAACTATGCACATGAGTCATCAAAAGGAATTTGGCAAAACACCTTGGCAGTACGGGTTAATTAATCAAGAGGGCTGGGGTGCTGTCACCCTTCCCCTTCTTTCCCAGCATTAACCCAGCTCCCATTTTTTTATTCCAATTTTTTTGGTATATATCCCAGCTCCTATTACTTTACCCAGATCTTGTTTTACCTCACCTTCACCCAGTTTTATTGCTTTCTCCCACCATTTTGCCTCATCCCTATATTATCCTAGTTTACTCATTTTACCCCAGCCCATACATAATTTATGTGATAATATTGCCACACTGCATTATGGGAGTCTATTTTTATATGACTGTAAATAGTGAATAAGTATTAAGGAACATGATCTTTTTTTATTATCCTTTCAGTGTGTAATTATTCAATATGAAATTCTGATGAACCTTTTCAAAACAATATCACTAATTACATAAAGTCCCTTCAGGGAATTTATAGGCTTCTGTCTGTGACCCTACTCTCCAATCCTCACACATCCAACTCAAATCCTTTAAAAAAAAATTTCTTCACTCAGTCATTATGAAATGAGGCATAATTTTGTCAGTTTTTTCTTTTCATATAGGAGGTATTTAAAACTGTTGTATCACTAAGGGTACTGTAAAAGGCAGGCCTAAGATTCTTGTGTGTGGTATGCAGACAAGACAATCTTGAGGAATTACCATAGGGGAAGTAAAGGCATTAAAGGTTGAATGGTTAGACAGTGAACCAAAGTAAATCAGAGCTTGCTCTTGAAGATAGGGTTTTGATTCCTAGTCATACAAAACTTGTGGATACGTAAGTACATAGACTGTAAAGACAAGTAGATTCAGTGCTTGTGTGCATAAGTTTCCAAGAAAGATGGGGTTAGCACCTAAACTTTAAACATTTATGCTTGACAGGTTAAATCTGTAGGGGAATTTACACTGTTCAGGTGTAAATTCCTATATCTTCATTTTGATATAGTTAATCCATGTTTATCCACACCCAACCTTTCAACCAAATCAGATCATTCTTTAATCAGGTCTTAAAGCCACCATTTCAGTGTATCTGATCCGTGTAATAGGAACTGATAAGTAAAACAAAAATAATCATATTCAGACAATTTACAAATAGATCATAATTGCAGTCTTTAAGGAAACCAGACATATTTAACCATGTCATAAGGACAATAGTGATTCTATCATTATATGTTAGCAAAGAAAGCAGAATTATATTTCATAGCAATATATCAGTTAGATATAGCGATAAATAATTCAGGATATCTGGTGATTAAAAGTTGTACATATATAGTTGGCTTAAACGTCAAGATATCTGAGGCTCGTTGAGTACGTGCTTTCCTCTGAAATGATAACACTCATACATTCGAGGGATGAATGTACGTTAAGCATCTGTTGTTTCTCCTTGTATTCAAAATTACCAAGCATGAGTAATACAACTAAGAAATGTGCACAAGAATCTACAGTACTATTTAATTGAATGCTTTCATCTGAAAGTGATAAACATCGACAAAATGTGGACCCATAATGACTACGATGAAATTCGTACATTATCAGCAGCATAATTGAGGATAAAGCATCATTGTAGCTACTAGTGTATATGGAAGTTGTGCAATTGGCATAACGTTTAACCACAATTAGGTGAGTAAGGGGTACACCTAAAGTATGAGAGAACTCCAGTCTTTAACCATAAATCCAGCCATCATGCAGTCTCAGCTCAGCCCCTAGCAGTACATCCTCAAGTGGAAAAGCACCTATCCAAAGTTAGTCCTACATAAATTCATGTTAAGGAAACCAAAGAGAGAAAAGTTCCCACAGAGGGATTTACATATGTATGAAATTAAAGACATGCTGCAGAAGTGTCAAGTTATTTTACTCATCTCTTACATTTTACTGAAATTCAATTCTTTACTATCTCTATAATATCTTATTAGTTCTTCTTCACATTTCTTTGAATGGGTAGAATGTAACTTAATCACCGAGCTTTTGTCAAATATGTCAAGATTTTGAGTCCACCTCCACCCACTTCCTGTCATGTTTTTCTAAGCTATGCTACTCCAGGTTTAGTTAGTGGTACAAACATAACAATGTAATCCCACCTTAACCTAGGAAAACGTGTGTGTGTGTGTGTGTGGGGGGGGGGGGATAAGATTGTCCCGCAAATGTAGGCAACGCATTTTGAGCACTTGAACCTGCATTCCGGATGAAATATATGAACCGGATCTTCTCAGAGGAAATGATACACATAAATCTCAAGTGAGAACTTGTGTGCTAAGCAGCAATGTAATCATATTCATCATCATGTCAGTGGTCATCACAAGCAGCATCACCTGGCCATAATTTTACAGACAAGGTTGTATCGTTGTCTGTTGACTAAAGGCCGTATAATGATTTGGTCGATAAATTCACACCAAAAGAGTCCATCATTACTCTGCCGCTGTAAGCAGCGCAGCTATGAAGCTGAAACATTCCCTTCGGGTGAAAGTGGTACTGAAATAATTTCACAAAATTTGAGACTGGTTGCTGCACTGAATATCTTTATATGAATGCACATGATCTAAAATGCAGTCACCAACAGTAAAACAAAGTATACAGTTAGCCTACTCAGTACTACACTTGAACTGTACATAAATTTTTGTAAATGGGGCCTGGTACATCTATGATTGAGAAGAATAGATATATGCATAATACGTTCGCAACTGCTGTCTGATTTTATTTTCTCCATGGTGTACTGCAAAGTCCTTCCTCAAAACAGGGGTTCTTAACATTTGTGGAGCTGTTCCCCCCTGATCCCCGAGAACAAGAATTTTTCAACAGTTCCAGTTTAACAGTTTCTAATGTCTTTCTGAATTGGCTAAATGAAAAACAGAGACGTCGAAAATTATAGTTATGTATGACAATTCAAAAGTTTATACAAACCAAAAAAAAAAGTATTTT
>JAUUDZ010060343.1:0-10274 GCA_032361705.1 Panulirus versicolor | reverse complement strand
CAGGTATTTCCAACATGTAGACCTAATCCATCCATCCCAGATGTCATCTGAAACCCGCATAACGTATATCTAAGATTTCATATAATTTTCCCAGTAGATTGATACTATGTAAGTACCATATAAATGCGCATTTATTCTTATTGCCACCATTAACTGTACTCCATTTTCTACTGATTACCTTGACCAAATATGTCCCCAAATTTCTTTCTGATTACCCTACCAAATACGCCCCCAAATCTAGTGTGAGGTTGGAGTGTGCTTTGGTCGTGGAAGAAAACAAGCAGAGGTTTAACTGTCTACTTACACTCTAACTCTGTGTGTGTGTGTGTGTGTGTGTGTGTGTGTGTGTGTGTGTGTGTGTGTATAACTTTTTTAACTCAATAATGATAAGTTACAGAAGGAAAAATTGTATATGGCATCAAGGATCATCGGTGCAGAGAAAGCTCGGGCAGCAGGTCGGCTCAGCACATACTGCCACAAATATCTGGCAGAAAGCAAGTTAACTCATCTCTTTCTTGGAGGAGCGTCCATATCATCCTTCACGTATCGCTGCTTCACTAGAAACTGGTATATTAAAAAGATTCTGAGCCAATATGAGGCCATACGTGAGGCCATACATGAGGCCATATATGAGGCCATACATAAGGTCATACATGAGGCCATACGTGAGACCATACATGAGGCTATATATGAGGCCATACATAAGGTCATACATGAGCCCATACATTCCTCCCTTGGCCATATCATCAAGAACCATAAAGTGGACTGTACCCGCTTTAGTTACTTTTTTGTTCCTTGTGTATTTGTAATGACGTTCATGTCGCTCTTTATGTTGTATGTGTGACGATGTTCATGTTGTTTGTTTGTCTGTTTGGTTGCTATTTTTTCTTGTTTTATGTTTTTGTTATTGTTACTGTTGTTGTTGTTATTGACGTCTTCTGATTATTATTGTTCTTACTGCTTTCTTTGTTGTTCCTGCAAAGTTCGTGGCGTCATCATAATAAACTGCATAAATAGAATCAAAGTTCATTTGTAAATACTAAGTATGTGCAGTAGTTGCCATCACTCGCCAGACGTAGTCCCGAGGTGGTTTATGAGTTCATGGTAGTGTAGCGAGATCCCTACCGAATAATTCACATCATAAACATCGTCATAAGCATATGCAGATTTGTTTATTTTTGGACAAATCCATAATTTACTATTGTCAAGCAAACGCACAGGAATTTCCGCCATATATGACGAGTAGAATTGTTTTTCCCCGGTCGTAGATGGATGCGTCGCGTCGTATTGTCCATGTCATTACTTGCGCTTCAGCCAGATGAGGGACTCAGCCAGATGTTAAGACCGTACTTGTGTGTAGCTTATCTCATGACCATCCCAGGATTATGTATTGAGAGTCACTGGAATGTGTTGCATGTCATGATGGAGCCATCTTGCAACACTATCGCAACACGACGTCGAGTGTGTTGCTAGAGGTTGGTCTGCGGCAAGAGTGTGTGATGTCACCGTGGTTGTTTGATTTGCTTATGGATGGGGTGGTGAGGGATGTAAAAGGAGGGGTGAGTCTGTAAGGGAGAAAAGGGTTAGAGAAGTACGTTAATTGTTGTTTGCTGATGATACAGTGCTGGTGGCTGATTCGAGTATGAAACTGCAGTTGGTGACTGAATTTGCAAGGGGGTGTGAAAGGAGAAAGTTGAGAGCAACTATGAGTGAAAGCAAGTTTATTAAGTTTAGCACAGTTGAGGGACAGGTTAGTTAGGGTGTGAGTTTAAATGGACAAAAATTGGAGGAAGTGAGGCGTTTTAGAGAACTGGGAGTGGACTTGGCAGCGAATAGAACCATGGAAGCGAAAGTGATTCTTAGGGTGGTTGAGGGGGCGAAGGTTCTGGGAACACTGAAGAATGTGTGGGAAGTGAGATCGTTATCTGGGAGTGCAAGAATTGGTATGGTTGAAGTTATAGTACTCCCAACATTATCATATGGCGGCGGGGTAAGACTGCGGAGAAGGATAGGTGTATTGGAAGTGAAATGTATGAGGACAATATGTGGTGATAAGTAGTTTGACCGAGTACGTAACGAAAGGGTAAGAGAGATGTGTGGTAATTAAAAGAGTATAGTTGAGAGAGCAGAGGAGGGTGTGTTGAAGTGTTTGGACACATGGAGAGAATGAGTGAGGAAAGGTTGACAAAGACGATAAATGTTTCAGAAGTGGAGGGAATAAGAAGGGGCCTGAACATGCAGGAGGGAGAAAGGGTTGCACGGGAAAGAGTGAATTGGAACGATGTGGTATACCGGGGTCGACGTGCTGTCAATAGACTGAACCAGGGCATGTGAAGCGTCTGGGGTAAACAATGAAAGTTTTGTGGGGCCTGGATGTGGAAAGGGAGCTGTGGTATCGGTGCATTACACATGACAGCTAGAGACTGAGTGTGAACGTGGCCTTTTTTTGTCTGTCTTCCTGGCACTACCTCACTGAAGCAGGGGTTAGCAATGCTGTTTCCCATGGGGTGCGGTAGCACCAGGAATGGATGAATGCAAGAAAGTATGAATATGTACATGTATAGAGGTCTGTGTATGCATATATTGATATGCATATGTGCATGTGAGGGCATTTATGTTTATATATGTGTATATGAGTGGATGGGCCATTCTTCGCCTGTTTTCTCGTGCTACCTCACTGATGCAGGAAATGGTGATCAAGTATAATAAATAAATAAATAAATAAATGAATAAATAAATAAATAAATAAATATACATTTGCTGATAACCATGAGGAAGAGGAAAATGAAACACAATAAGCTCCCAAGTATACTTTCGTGTAATGATCACATCATCAGGGGAGATACAAGAATGAGATAAAAGAGAACTGTCGGCTGATATGCAAGTTAGAGGCATACCTAAGACACCATTGGTAAAAAATTGTTTCTGGTTGGTGGTGTTCATGTCTGGTACCATGCCTGTCATAAAATCTTACTGTGTGAGCGGGAAAGGGAACTGTTTAAAAAGTTTGCCTACAACACTGCTATCTAGTTTTTATAGACCTTCAATAATATTCATGTTACAATTCTTTGTGTATTCAAAAATAGAAGATTCAATGATATTTCTTGTGGTAAAGGAGTTACAGTTAATAACTGAATTAGTGTTACTCCAGTCAATATAATACTCATAATAACAATATTCATTGTTACTCAGCTCAATATGACACAGTCAAACTATTATCATTCCAGTCAATGTTCCTTAGGACATTACATATATGCAGTCCAGAATCTCCTGACGATGAGTTTGTGAAGATATATTCCACTGGATCCAAGTTAAAGTGCCCAAGATCTTTCATTGATAAATCTCTTAAGTTGGCAAAGAAATAATCCTATAGAGTTAACCCCAAACCTCCCCTTGATACCAAGAATCTTTTAGTTCTCTCTTTAAGTGATAATTTCACGTTACTCCCCAGGTTGCTTAAATCCTTTAATGTAAATGTAGCCTTCAGCAATAACAATACTATAAAGAATATCTTAATCAAAAACTCACCAGAAATTTGTGCAGGCTGTGTTTACAGAATCCCTTGTAAAAGCTGTAATATGGTTTATGTTGGGTAGACTGGGAAGGATCTTTATGTTAAGACTTAAGCAACATATATATTGTATAAGAACAGGACAAGAATCAAATGCTTTGTTTAATCACGTAAAAAATCATGATCATTGTACTGACTGTAGTAATGCTAATTCAGTTATCAACTGTAACTCCTTTACTATGAGAAATATCACTGAAAATTCTATCATCAAATTCACAGAGAATTGTAATGTGAATATTAGTGATGGTCTATATAAACTGGATAGCTTTGTGAACAAAATTGGCAGACACTTCTCAGTCCTGTCCACATAATACAATCTTATGACAGGCACAGTGCCAGACCAATTCCCAGTCCTGTCCACATAATACAATCTTATGACAGGCATGGTGCCAGACCTGAACATGACCAACCAGAAACACTTGTTTACCAATGGCATCTTAGATTCACCTCTTCTGCGTATATCAACTGACTGCTCTATGTCTTCCATCTCATTCTTATCTATCCCTAATGATGGGATCATTTCATGAAAGTGCACTTGGGAACTTGTCGTGTTTCAAGCCCCATCTCTTTAAAAATTTCTATCATCATACGACCTCTTAAATCTATGTATGCTGTCTGCATTAATCATGTCCTCAGTCATTTTGTTTATTCATCCACCACTCTTATACTAAAAAGTATTCCCTTAAATCCTTTTTAACAAGTTTCTTATTTAATTTTCATGTCATGATCTCTGGTTGCTATCCCTACATCTATTGAAGAAATGCTCACCATCTGCATAATTAATCTGTTTTAAAAACTGGAAGGTTTTGATTAGATCAACACTTATTCTTGTCTCTTCCAAGGTGGGCAAATTTAAAGCCTTCAGCCTTTCCATATAACTTGGCTATCTTAATTCTGGTACCATCTTTGTTGCACTACTCTAGACCTTCTCTATTAGCTCTATGTGCTTCTTTAGGTGCATTAACCAAACCTGAGAAGCAGATTCTAGTTTTGGCCTTATGTAGGATATGAATTGCTTAATGAACATATCCTTATCCATATAATTTAAAATTGTTCTGATATTTGGCAATATACTGTTTGTCTCCTTAACTATTCTCCTAATGTGGGACTCTGACAACAGGTTTGGCACAATAGTGACTCACAAGTCCTTCTCATACAAAGGATCATAAGTTTATTTTCTGTTAGACACTATCACACTGAGGCCTTCTTTCACTCTGTCCCATCCTCATTAGTTTACATTAGATCAGGTTACATTTCATAAATTATGTTTCAGACAAACTTTTTAGTCTATTTAGATCCCTTTGTGAGCTGACACAATCCTCCTCATGTTTCACTTCCCTCAAGGCCTTTGAATCATCTGCAAACATATTCAGATAGGCTTCCATTCCTTCAGACAGATTATTTACATATATGAAAAAAAAAAGAGAGAATGGCCCCAAAACTTAACCCTTTGGTACTATGCTGGTCTCCTCAATCTATCTGGAAAAGGCTCCTCTAAAATGCATCCTCTGCTTTTTCCCACTAATATAATCTTCCTTCCATCAAAGAAGTTTCCTCCTTATTTCTGCTTGATGATCCATCTTTATAAATCAGCCTTCCTATGAAGTAATGTGTTTTATGCTTTCAGGTAGTCCAGACACAAACAGTCCATCCATCCTTTCCTTTTGTCTAAGACCAGAAAAATAAAAATCATTCACTTCCTTTCTACTAATCTTTTCCATAACCATACACACTACACTCTTTAGTGAGACTGATCGCTAGTTCACTACCTATTCCCAGCCTCCTTTCTTATATATAGGTATGACATTTGCCCTTTTCCATTTTCTTGACACTTTGCCTTCCTCCAGTGACATCTTGAACAGTAATTCAAGTGGTTTACCCAGTACATTAGCACACATTTTCAGCACATCTAGTAAAATTTCATCAGGACCATGAGCCTTGTATGGGTCAAATCCTTTTAGTATTCTCTTAACTTTTCTAGACATCTGTTATTTCCAAAACCTCTTTCCCATTCTATCAACTTGGTGTCTTCCACAGTGAAAACACATTTAAACTTATATTCATTTCTTCATATGTCATTACATTATCTACAAAGTTTTGCTTTGAGTCCCTCACCAAGTTTAACTGCTCCATAACTGACAACCGACTCCTGATGTACTTATGGAAAAGTTTTGGATTTTCACTAGCCTTGTCCACAGTATTCTTTACAAAATTTCTCTTCTTCCTTTCTTACCCTACCATAATCAATTTGTCCTCTCTTATACCTAGTAAATGCTGACTGGCTGGAATGCCATTTATATCTTTGCCAATGCACATATTTGCCTTTTTGACATCCTCTTTCTTACAGTTCCCTTTGTATTTGAGGCTTGAGGTACCCATGTTTCTACTCCTTCATGGTAAATTTCACAGAAACTCTCACCAAAAGGCTCTGGTTGATGGCTATTGAACTCCAATTCACAATCTTCATTGCCACAGAAATTATTAAAATTTGCATGGTTTCAATGATTATATCCCCTCTTTATGTGTTGTCTCACCTCTGTCTTTTTAATTTCCCTGTTTACTATCCAGTATAACTTGAACATTACATTATCAATTCTTCCAATCGGTTTATCATATACAATATTCACAATATTCAAGCTGGTGTGTGTGAAGACAAGATACAGCAATGATGTTGTATCAGTCCCTCTCATTCTAGTTTACTCCAAATTTTTCTTAATAATGAATTGACATGGTATGGCCAAAACATGCCCCAAACAAGGCAATGTCTGGTGAAAGAGAAAGTATTGGCAGCCCTGACCCTTAAAGGAAGAAAGGTTATATGAAGAAAGAAAGACAAACAACAGAATTCCATAGCTTGGCTGTTCAAGAGAAGAGTGTCATCATAACAGCCAATGAAGGCTGGATAAGCTTTGGACAAATGAATCCAATAAAATTAGATCATGATACTGAAATAACAGTCCTAGCATTCTAAGTCACAAACACATGACCAAATGTAGAGGTGATCATGAAGATTTGACAATAAAAGCCATATAAGCCTATAGACAGAACCTCTATGTATGTAAAAAATCATGAACCTATGAAAACAAACTTAAGCTCCCCAGCAGTCAAGATTTCTCTTAGTGTGCAATATTCTGGTCAAATCATAAGTCACACCCATAACACAGCATCAAGCAAATGCCACCAAATGTTAACAAACATACAGACCATGCAGACTCACTGTCCCCAACAGCAGACCTATTGGAGGAGGATGCATGTACTTTACATACTTGGGAGTGGACATGGTAGTGAATAGAAATATGGAAGTGAAGTTGAGTCACAGGGTGGGTGAGAGATTTGGGGAAGGTGAAGTTTCTGGAATTACTGAGAATGTGTTGAAAGGGATGTCACCATTTGGAAAGGCAAATATGAGTATATCAGAAGGCATTCTACCTGGTGAATACCTGTTAAAGTCTTCTGGGGTCTTGTACCTCCACAGTCTTGGCTTGGACCTAGGTCCTTATTCTAGGGTCACTGGTCTTCCAAACTGTTGGAAACCACATCCTGCAGGCTACCACAGCCTGGCTAGTCTTGTTGTAAGTACTTGTCCATGGCACTTAAATCACTCTACTATGCACCCCATGGTGTTTCTGATGATAGCAGGCAAGGTATCAAATAGTCTTTGGCCCTGGATTTTTAAGGTATTCTCTCTCTTCATTCATATCACAACTTTGGATTTCAGAGGTGATATTTCACAAAGTTTTCCATGCCTGTCATGCCAGTAAGACACTACTTCTGGGTGCAAGTTGGGAACCATACATTTTAAGATTTTCCAATATTGATGTTGATTCACCTCTTCCATCTGTGCTTCAGGAATTTTAATCTGAAGAGACTAGCCATTCCCAGTAATTTAGTTCCTTTACCACATTAATATGGGCTGTGAGAAATCTAAATACTTTCTTATTGTGCAATTTCACCTGCTTTGTAGGATGATATTTGAACATACCAGTATTCAATTCATGAAAGAATCAGTGCCTGAATTAATATCATAATTTGTTTTTTCTTCTATACTGAAAGTTTACAGAATCCAGCCCACTATCCTTATGGAGGAAATAACAATTGTTTTGTGGTGTTCCCTGAAGGTGAGGTCTTTAGCCATGTCTTCTAGGTCTTTCAACTCGTTCAACTAGTTTATCATAACAATAGTATTTGTTCGGCATTCTGATGCAAATGATGTGGCTCATGCTTGCATCAGTGTCAGATATAAAGAGTGAAGGACAGGGTGGGTGCAAGTACAGTTCCTTGGGGGACTGAGTTTTTACATTGAAGGCACTTAACATGGTATGGCCTACAACTATGTATTGTGATTTATTAAAAAGTTGCATGTCCATCACCCAATTTTTATGGTTATTCCCGTCTTTCACACTGTATTTGCCATGTCACATCATTCAAATGTTCTGGCAAAGTTTGTGCAAATCATGTCAGCAATTTGTTTATTTTCCAGAGTTTGAACAGTCCTATCACAGTGGTCAAGAAACAGGGGCAAGATCTTCCTGCCCTAAAACTATGTTGCCAAGAATTATGTATATTGTTCAGTCTTGTAATTTCTGTCAGATTTTGTTTTTTTTTCAAAGTTAATGATATCAGTTAATAGTTTTTGGAAATGCTTTGCTTCCACCTTTGTGGAGTTAGGCAATGTGAGTCAGTTTTCAAACTATCAGGAAAGATGCCAAAATCTAAACTTTTTCTCCCAAGGAAATTTAGTGTTTTGCATTTCTTTATGAAGACTGAGTTCCAAAAGTTCAGACATGGGGTCAGGTGTATGGGCATGCTCTTACTGGCCCTCTTAGAATCCTGTGTTGATGTGGCGATATCTGCTATGCAAACACTGGAGGATTACCAATTAGGAAGAAATCTGTTGGGTCATTTATGTCTAATGTGATTTTTCTGGCTCAATGAAAACCAATTCATACTGCCTTTTCAGAATCTCAATCAACTTCTGACAGTTATCTATTTCTAGTGAGCCAATGGAGTCTGTGGTCCTAGATTTGCATTTTGCATATAAATGAATTTTGTGTTATTTCTTATCTTATTACTGGCTTTTTCCTCTTCTTCCTTTTCCTGTGTTTCCTATGGCATTCTGTGTTTAAAGTCTATTCAATGACTTATTCAATACACTTTCTCTCCTTTGCTAGGCGAGTTGTGGCTTCTTTAAAAGGTCTGAATTTTTTTTTCTTCCTCCTGTAGTGTTTATCTTTCTCATTTTACCCTGAAACTTTTGTACTTTCTCCTCATTGATATATGTCTGCTGCATGTTTAGGGTATCAAAGTGGCCATGTCATCTACACACTCTTCCTCTGCTTTGAAACTCAGCAGGGTTTCCCACTGTTGTAGGCAGCTCAATGATCAAATTCTCTCATTTTATCCGCTTCTATTATACTAAAATTACTGAATGCATCCCCATTGTTATGTTTATTCTGTATAAGTGGTTTAGCATCTAAACTTGTTCCAAGTTCAATTTGGTTGTGATCTGAGAATAGTGAGTTTATAATGGTGTTGTGACATATTAGGGCTACATCACTTGTAAAGATCAAGTGCACAGTGTTATTTCTTCGGCTTCATTTCATTATTTGTTGACTAAGAATTTTTCTCATAGTATGAGTAGCTCTCTCTTTACAACAGTTAATTTAAGCTGCTTCCAGAGTCAGCAGTTTTAGCTATGATGTTATCTTCTGCCTGTCTCCATTCACTGAGTAGTTAGTTGAATTCTCCTATGACAAGTACATTCAGGGCTGGGTTTCCAAGGACATTAAAATGTGATTCTCTGTTTCTTATCTGTTCCATATGTTCATGAGGCTTTGCATCTGATTAATTCAATGACTACATTTGGGTTTTCAATCATGACAACAAGTGCTTCAACTATATCATTTGGGGAGTTCAAGAATTCAGTTGTTATTACAGTATCTATTATATACAGTGCAATTCTGCCAAGTGATGTTCCAGTCCTGTTGCACCTATACAGGTTACTGCTTCGAATCCATACCTGACTATTCATTTGGTCTTTGGTATTTTAGTGAAGGCCACAAATACCGCATCTGACTCATTTAGCAAGCCACTTATATGAAGGATTATATTTGTTTCTTATAATTCAAGTCCCTGAATGTTGGCTATACAAAAGATATTACATGGCTTGTCTCTGTTGTTTTAGAAGGGGTTCTGATGAACAGTTCCTTTATCATTCTGAAGAGGGAGACAGATGTTATTTCCTCCTCTGGTAGTTCTTTCCTGCCTATGTATAGCTATGTCTGAGACTTAAAAAAAGGACAAGCACTGTGATGAGCACAAGAGATGACTCACTGTCCCTGATATGTGATGGTTCTAACAGTACTCACTCATGCAGCAACTGATATCTAGTGATGATTTGCACAATTCTGGATGGTAGAATCTAAGATTTTTTTCTCATGCTAGCATTTAATCTTTTAACCCTTAAAGGATGAATCTCAAAAACAAAATGATGACAAAAATTTTCCTTGTATATCATATGGTACCTTGGAAAGCAAAAATGGGTATGTTTGAAGGAATAGTGGTTCCAACAATGTTATATGGTTGCGAGGCGTGGGTATAACTAGAGTTGTGCGGAGGAGGGTGGGTGTGCTGGAAATGAAATGTTTGAGGACAATATGTGGTGTGAGGTGGTTTGATCGAGTAAGTAATGAAAGGGTAAGAG
>JAUUDZ010060332.1:0-10274 GCA_032361705.1 Panulirus versicolor | reverse complement strand
TTATCATGTTACTTATATTGCCAGGGTTTTTATACTAAGATGGTGTTTATGTCAACCTGCTGATTATTATATCATATATGGTGTATAATTATGGTATATACATAGTAAAGGCGATTGTATTTCATTGTGATTATTTTGTCATGGCGACTTCATTTTTATGGTAGGTATATTGTTATGGCAGGAAAATCTTCATGGTTGTTACATTGTTTTATTGGCTATACTGTCTAGGTGGCTATATTGTAAAGATAAATCCTGTCTTTGTCGTTATTTTATCACGGAGACTATATGGTCCTGGAGGATTTATGTTTGCTATGATCCGAAAGCGATTATTTTGTCACAGCATCTATATTTTCAGGTGGCTATATTGCCACAGTAAATATAATTTGAATGTTTCTTTCATATTGCGTTGACTATATTGCCATATCACTTGTATGATCTTGGTGGTTTTATTATGGTGAATATATTGTCGTTTTGACTACATCATCACAATGGGAAAATTATCATGGCAGATATGTTGATATGGAGCCAATAATTTCATGATATCTATATAGTCAGTGTAAAGTTAGTATCAATGTGACTCTAATGTCATGGTATACGATTTATATCGTGACATTATTGTATTGTGGCTTTATTGTTAATTTCAATATATTGCCGTCACGGCTACATACTCTTCGTCGCTATATTAACTTAATAGCTTTATTACTATGGTCAATTTTGTCGTTGGAGATATATTTTGTTGTTAGCTACATTTCTATAGTGAATATATGATCATGATAGCAATATTTTCATGGTGGTTTATTTGGCGTTGTGAGTGTAAGTGTATTGATATCACATCATCATATCACTTATATTCTCATGGTTTTTATACTATTATGGTGTTTATGTCATCCTGCTGATTACATTATATTGATTGCTGTATGATTATATAAACTAAATTGTGACAGCGATTTTATTTTATTGTAATTATTTTGTCAAAGTAACAATATTTTCATGGTAGCAATATTGTTATGGTAGCTATATTTTCATTGTTGTTCCATTGGCTTTTTGGCTATACAGTCAAGGTGACTATATTGAAATGATAAAGTATTTCTTGGTCACTATTTCATCATGGAGACTATATTCTAGTCGGCTCTATATGTTTGGTATGATCCGAAAACGACTATTTTGTCTCTGCTTCTATATTGTCATGCGACTATATTGCCATAATGAATATAATTTGAATCTTTCTTTATTGTTGCGTTGGTTACATTGTCATATCATTTATATGATCATGGTGGCTTTATTGTTCTGGTAAATGTTATCGTCTTGACTATATCATCATAATGGCTAAATTGTAATGGCAAATATGTTGATATGGAGTCTATATTTTCATGATATTCAAATAGTCATTGTAAATCTAGTATCAAGGTGACTCTAATGTCCTGGTGATTGATTTATATCGTGACATTGTCGTGCTGGCTGTACTGTCATGGTGGCTATATTGTCGTTTGCTGTGTTTTCAGGGTCACGTTTTGTGAAGATGGCATTATTGTCAGTGTAGCTGTAGTGTCATGGGAACATATTTCATAATGGCAGTATTGTCATTATGAACATAGTGTCATTCTGTATATCTTCTCATTTTGGTTACACTGCTATGATGTATATATGAAGTCTATAATTTCATGATATTCAAATGGTTTGTCTTTGAATTAATGACAATATTGCCATTAATTCAAAAAATTTAATGACAATATAGATATTATGGCAACACAGTAACCATGATGATATTCTCACATATGCAATTTAATTGCCCTAATAAGATGATCCCACCATGAAAATATAGCCACCCTGCCGCTATGGCTTCCATTGCATTGTAGCCACCAGAATAATTCATTTACCATGAGAGTCCTGAAACCATAACAGTATAGTATATCATGACAATGTCGTCATTTGATACTTCCATCAAAATGATTTTTTTTCTATAATGAAATATCCTCCAGGGCAAAATCAACACCAATAAAATGATATCATGAAAATGCAGTCACCATGACACTGTAACGACCATGGTAAAATAGTCACCATGGCAATATAGTTATCTTGGCAATATACCCACTATGAGGTTATAGTCATAATGACAATATAGTCATCATGACAATATTGTCAACTTGATAACATAGATACCATGATAATATATCGCTTATGACTAAACATGCATAATTGAAAAAATGAAAATATAGCAACTATAAAAAAAGACCACCATGCCAAAGTGACAGTATATACATCATAGCTACATTGTAATTTTTTTAATCATGCATGTTTTGTCATAAGCGATACATTATCATGGTAACAATATCATTAAGATGACAATATTTTGTTATGGTGACTATATTGCCATTATGACTGTAATCTCATTGCGACTATGTTACCAAGATAACTATACTGACATGGTGACATGGTAGCTTTTTTAATGATGTTAATTTTGCCCCTGAGGATATATCATTATAGAAAGGAAATTCTCATTTTGATTAGATTATCAGGTGAATACATTGTCATATGCTATATTGTCATGGTTTCAGTACTGCCATGGTGAATGTTGACTATATTGCAATGGATGCCATAGTGGCAGGGTGGCTATATTTTCATGGTGGGATCATTTTGTTATGGCAATTATATTGGATTTGTTAGTAAACTGTCATGTTGAATGTGTTGCCATAATTTCAATATGGTCATTTAATTTGTTGAATTGATGGTAATATTGTCATAAAGACTGTATTGTCATGTTGCCTGTATGGTAATCTTGGTTGTATTATCATTGTGATTATATGGTCAAGATGGCTATATTGCCATTAAGATTATATTGGTATGGTAACTATATTGCCATGGTGGCTATATTGTTAGGTGACTATATTGTCAAGGTGGCTATATGTTATATTTGTTTGATGACAAGGAGGTGACTGTCTTTTCATGTTGGCTATGATGTCAGAGTAGCTATATTGTCAAGTTTGCTATATCGTTGAGGTGGATATTTTTTTTCTGGTGGTATAGTGTGATATAGTGTCATAGCAGCTAAACTGTTGTTGTGGAAATCTTTTTATAGCAATATATTTATGATCGCATATCCATTGTCAAGGTTACTATATTTTCACGGTAGCTACATTGTCATGATGACTATATTCTCATGGTGGGTTTATTTTCATTTTCAATATATTGCCATCTGGCTACATTGTATTGGTTGCTATATCAAGTTGATGGCTATATTGCTACGGTCAATTTTGTCGTTGGGAATATATTTTGTCCTTGAGTACAATTTTGTTTTGATTATATGATAATGATTACAATACTTTCATGGTGGCTTATTAGGTATCGTGTGTGTAACTTTATGTATATCATATCACAAATATTGTCATTGTTTTTATATTTTGATGGTGTTTAAGTCAACATGCTGATTATATTATCATGATTGATATATGAGTATGGTAACTATATAGCAATGGCAATTATCTATTTTTATAATTATTTTTTTGTGGTGACTATATTTTTCATAGTAATTATATTGTTATAGCAGGTACATTTTCATGGTTGTTACATTGTTTTATTGCCATAGTGAATATATTTTGAATGTTTCTTTATTCTTGCGTTGAATATATTATTATATCAGTTATACGGTCATGGTAGCTTTATTGTTATAATGAATATACATTGTCGTTGTGACTATACTGTAATAATAGCTAAACTGTTCTAGGAAATATGTTATGGAAGCTGTATTTTCATGATATTTATGCAATAATTGCAATCTTATTATCAAGGTGACTGTAATGTCGCGGTGATTGATTTATATCGTGATATTATTGTCATGTTGGCTGTACTATCATGGTGGCTATATTGTCGTTTGCTGTGCTTTCATTGTTACTCTTCTGTGAATAAGGATTTATTGTCAGGGTAGCTATAGTGTCACAGGGGAAATATTCTCATAGTTGCAGTTTTGTCATTATGAGTATACTGTCATTTTGACTATCTTTTCATTTTAGTTACGTTGCTATGATGTATATATCGTCACCTTGACTATAGTGGCAAGGTGGTCTTTTTTATAGGTGTTATTTTGTCATTTTTTTAATCATGCATATTTTGTCACAAGCTATTTATTGTTTTGATAACTATATTATTAAGGTGACAATATTTTCTTAGTGACTATATTGTCATTATGACTATAATCTCAGAATGGCTATATCGCCACGATAACTATTTTGTCATGGTTACTATTTTATCATGATACTTATAATGTCATAATGACTGTATTTTCCTGGTAGCTTTTTAATGGTGTTTAAATTTTGTCTTTGAGGATATACAATAATAGAAGAGAAATTTTCATTTTTCATTAAATGATCAGGTGACTACATAGTCATGATATCCTAAATTGTTATGGTTTCAGTACTGTCATGGTTAATGTTTTGTTATTGTGGCTATATTGTAATGAAGTCATAGTGGCAGGGTGACTATATTTTCATGGTAGGATCATTTTATTATGACGATTATATAACATTTCTGAGTATATTGTCATTGTGACTCGTGTTGTCATAATATCTATATTGTCATTTAACTTGTTGAATTTATGACAATATTATCATAGAGACTGTATTTTCATGTTTTCTGTATTGTCATGGTGGTTGTATTGTCATCGAGCCTATACGGACATGTTGGCTATATTGCCACTAAGACTACATTGTTATGGCAATTATATTGACATGATGGCAATATTGTTTGGTTACCATATTGCCATGGTGGCTATTTGTCATTTTTGTTATATTTCAAGGAAGTGACTGTCTTTTAATGTTACCTATATTTTCAGAGTAGTATATTGTCAGTTAGCTATATCGTTGTGATGGGTATTTTTTTCTCTTGATATATTGCCATGATGGCTATACTAGCATTTTAGTGATATTGGCATGGTGATATATCGTCTTAGCATGTAAACTCTTGTTGTGGATATTTTTTGGATATTTTTTATTTTGAATATTTTACCATGGCAGCTACATTGTCAACGTTACTATATTTTCATAGTAGTTATATTGTCATGGTGACGATATTGGCACGGTGGCTGTACTGTAATACTCAATACAATACTCGCTACATTATCTTGGTCGCTATAACAACTTGATGGCTATATTGCTATGATTAATTTTGTCGTTGGGGATATATACTGTCATTACCTACAATATTGTTGTGATTATATGATTATGATAATATTTTCATGGCGGCTTCTTTGGTATTGTAAGTGTAAGTGTATGGATATTATATCGTCATGTCACTTATACTGTCATGGTTTTTATACTGTGATATTGTTTATGTCAACATGCTGATTATATGATCATGATTGGTGTATGATTATGGTAACTATATTGTAATGCCGATGACATTTCATTGTGATAATTTTGTCATGTTGACTAAAATTTCATGATATCTATAATGTTTTGGGAGGTACAGTTTCACGATTGTTACATCGTTTTATGGGCTATACTGTCAAGGTGTCTATATTATAATGATATATTCTGTCTTGGTCGCTATTTTGTCATAGAACTATATTGTCCTGCAGGCTATATGTTTGCTATGATTCAAAATCGATTATTTGTCACTTTATCAATATTGTCATATGGTTATATTGCCATAGTGAATATGATTTATATGTTTCTTTTTTGTTTCTTTGGTTCTTTTGTCACATCTGTTATATGATCACTGTGGCTATATTGTTATAGTGAAGAAATTGTCATCGTGACTATATTATCATAATGGCCAAATTGTCATGGCAAATATGTTGACATGGAGGCTATATTTTCATAATATTTATATAGTCATTGTAAGTTTATTGTCAAGGTGACTAATGTCATGGTGATGATTTATATCGTGACATTATTGTGATGGTGGTTGTACTATCATAGTGACTATATTCTCGTTTGCTGTATTTTCAATGTTACTCTTTTGTGAATATGGCTTTATTGTCAGTGTAGCTATAGTGTCATGAGGAATATATTTTCATAGTGGCAGTATTGTCATTATGAACATACCGTCATTTTGGCTATCTTTTCATTTCATTTACATTGCTATGATGTATGTATCGTCACCTTAGCTACATTGGCAAGGTGATCTTTCTTGTAGATGATATATTGTCATTATTTAACTCTTGCTTACTTTGTCACAAGCGATATATTATCATGATAATTATATTATTATGGTGACAATATTGTCATACCGATTATATTGTCATTATTACCATAATGTCATAGCGGCTATATTGACAAGATAACTATATTGTCATTGTGACTTTTCATGATGTTTATAATGTTATAGTGACTGTATTTTCATAGAAGCTTTTTAATGGTGTTGATATTTCCCTTGAGGATATACCTTTATAGAAGGGAAATTCTCATATTGATTAAATCATCAGGTGACTACATTGCCATGATATGCTATGTTGTTATGGTTTCAGTACTGTCATGGTAAATCTTTTATTACTGTGGCTACATTGCAATGGGAACGAAAATGGCAAGGTAGCTATATTTTCATGGTAGGATGATTTTATCATGGCAATTCTATTGCATTTCTAAGTATATTGTCATGGTAAATGTTTTGCTATAATATCTTTATTGTCACTTAATTTGTTGAATTTATGGCAATATTGTCTTAGAGACGGTACAGTCATGTTATCTGTATTGTCACGGTGGTTGTATTATCATCTTGACTATATAGTCATGTTGGCTATATTGTCATTAAGATAACATTGTTATCGTAATTATATTGCCATGGTGGCTGTACTGTTAGGTCACTATATTGCCATGATGGCTATTTGTAATTTTTGTTATATAACAAGGAGGTGACTGTCTTTTCATGTTGGCAATATTGTCAGAATAGCTATATTGCCGAGTAATGGGTATATATATTTCTTTTCTGTCGTAATATTGTCATGATGGTAATGATAACATTTTGGCGATATTGGCATGGTGATATAGTGTCTTACCAGCTATTTTCCAATTTAGATATTTTATCAGGGTAGCTACATAGTCAAGGTTACTATATTTTCATGGTACCTACATTGTAATGGTGAAGACATTAGCATGGTGGCTGTATTGTTATTTTCAATATAATTCCGTCCTGGCTGCATTATCTTGGTCGCTATATCAACTGGTTTCTTATATTGTTATTGTTAATTTTGTCGTTAGGGATATATTTTGTTATTAGCTACAATATTGTTGTGATTATATGATCATGATAATAATATATTCATAGCCGTTTATCTGGTATTGTAAGTGTAAGTGTATGGATATCATATCATCATGCCACTTATACTGTCATGGTTTTTATACTGTGATATTCTTTGTCAACCTGCTGATTATATAATCATGATTGGTGTATGATTATGGTAAATATATTCCAATGCCGTTTTATTTCATTGCGATAATTTTGTCATGTTGACTACAATTGAATGACAGCTATAATGTTATGACCATATAATAATGATAAATCCTGTCTGAGTCACTTTTTTTTTTAGCAGAGACTGTGTTGTCCGAGAGTCTATATGTTTGCTATGATCCGAAAGCGACTATTTATTCACAGTATCTATATTGTCAGGTGGTTATATTGCCATTGTGAATATAAGTTGAATGGTTCTATATTTCTGCTTTGACTATATCGTCATATCAGTTATATGATCATGGTAGCTTTATTGTCATAGTAAATACATTGTCGTCGTGACTATATTATGATAATGGCTAAATTGTCATAGCAAATATGTTGACATGGGGGCTATATTTTCATGATATTTATAAAGTCATTGGAAGATTACTATCAAGGTGACTCTAATGTCCTAGCGATTGATTTATATCGTCACATTATTGTCAAGATGGCTGTATTGTCATGGTGGCTATATCGTCGTTTGCTGTATTTTCACTTTTACGCTTTTGTGAATATAGCTTTACTGTCAGTGTAGCTATAGTGTCATTGAACATATATATTCATAATGGCAGTATTGTCATTATAAATATACTGTCATTTTGGCTATTTTCTTACTTTGGTTACGTTACTATCATGTATATATCGTCACCTTGGCTATATAAGCAACGTGATCATTTTCATGGTTGCTATATTGTCTTTTTTTTAATCATGCATATTTTGTCATAAGTGATACATTATTATGATAACTATGATAATCCGGTGACTATATATTTTCATTGTAAGTATATATTGTTATTATGACTATAATGTCATGTTGGATATCTTGCCAAGATAACTATATTGTCTTGGTGACTATTTCATCTTGACGATTATAATATCATGGTGACTGCATTTTCATGGTTGCTTTTATAATGGTGTTGGTTTTGCCCTTCAGGATGTATTATCATAAAACGAGATTTTCATTTTGATTAAATCATTAGGGGACTACATTGTCGTGATATGCTATATTGTTATGGTTTCAGGAATGTCATGGTACATGTATCGTTATGTTGGCTACATTGCAATGGAAGCCATAGTGGCAGAGTGGCTATATTTTCATTATATGATTATTTTATCATGTCGATTATATTGCATTTGTGAGTATATTGTCATGGTGATCGTTGCCATAATATCTATATTGTCATATGATTTGTTGAATTGATGGCAACATTGTCATAATGTAATGTCATGTTTCCTGTAATGTCTTGGTGGTTGAATTGTCATCGTGTCTATATGGTCACGGTGGTCATATTTCCATTAAGATTATATTGATATGGTAACTATGTTGCCATGGTGGCTATATCTTTAGATGAATATATTGCCATGATGGCTATTTGTTAGTTTTGTTATATTACAAGGAAATGATTTTCTTTTCATGCTGCCTATATATTAGGGTAGCTATATTGTTACTATAAGACTATAGTCATAAAGGCAATATAGTCGCCATGACAATATTTTCACCTTAATGATATAGTTATCATGATAAGATATCGCTTATGACAAAAAATGAACGATTGAAAAATGACAATATACAACCTCTAAAAAAGACCAACTTCCCAATATAACCAAGGTGACGATATATACATCATAGTAATGTAACCCAAATTAGAAGATGGCCAAAATGATTTTATTTCATAATGATAATACCGTCACAATGAAAATTTGTTCCCAATGAAAGTATAACTACACTGACAATAAAGCCATGTTCACAAAATAGTAACATTGAAAACGCATCAAACGACAAAATGCCACCATTATTGTACAGCCACCATAACAATAATGATACAATATAAATCAATCACAGTGATATTAGAGTCACCTTGAAAATAGATTTACAATTGCTCTATAAGTATCGTGAGAATATAGCATCCATATCAACATATTTCCCATGACAATTTAGCCATTATGATAGTATAGTCACAACGACAATATATTCACTATAACAACAAAGCTACCATGACCATATAACTGATATGGGAATATAGTCAACGCAACATTAAAGAAACATTCATAATATATTCACTATGTCGATATAGCCACCTGGCAATATAGATATCGTGACAAAATAGTCGCTTTCCCATCATAGGAATTATATAGCCTCCAGGGTATGTAGTGTCCTGGAGACAATACGTCCTAGACAAGATATATCATTACTATATAGCCACCTTGACAGTATAGCCCATAAAACAATGTTAGAACCATGAAAATGTAGCCGCCATACCAATATAACTACCATCAAAATGAAGTGAACATACCAAAATAATCTCAAAAGATATCGAGATTGCTATATATTTACCATTATCATACATTAATGATGATAATATAATCAGCATTTTGACATAAACACCATCACTGTATAAAAACCATGACAATCTAAGTTATATGATGATATGATATCTAGACCGTTACACTCAAGATACCAAAGAAGCTGCCATAAAAATACTATCATGATCATATAATCACAACCAAATTGTAGGTAAAGACAAAATACATCCACAACGATAAAATTGACCGAAGCAATATAGCAATCAAGTTGATATAGTGATTAAGATAATGTAGCCAGGATGGCATTATATTGAAAATAACAATGCACCTACCATGCCAATATCGTCACCATTACAATGTAGCCTACATGAAATATAGTAACCTTGACAATATAGCTATCATGATAATATATTCCCATGAAAAAATGTCCACAACAACAGTTGAGATGGGAAGACACTATATGACCATGTTAATATCGCCAGAATTCTAGTATAGCCATCATAGCTAACTTAACAATATAGCTACTCTGACGAAAAGCAATCATGGCA
>JAUUDZ010060331.1:8544-20778 GCA_032361705.1 Panulirus versicolor | reverse complement strand
TATATATGTATATATATATATATTCCTATGAGCACAGGGAAATGAAACACGATAAGTTCCCAAGTGCACTTTCATGTAATCATCACATCATCAGGGGAGATACAGGAAAGAAATGTCAGTTGATATACGACTTTGAAATTATTGCCGCCATATATATATTATTCCTGTAGGTTTCTCTTCAGATTAATGAAAAAATACGTCTTTTAAAATGCTATTTTACTGAGCAGTAGGATAATTTGCCAAAGAAAATAAAGACCTTGAATATATTTATATTTTAAAGGTAAATTGCCAACGAAAATAAAGAACTTTAATATATTTTAAAGAAGTTTTTGCCTTAAAAAAAATCGCAGTTATAATAATTCATTGCTTTCATAAGTCATTAAATCTTGATAAAAGCCGCTTAGAGCGTATCCTAGTTTATATGTTTCTCCAGTTATTGTCATGTACAGTAATTACTAGTGTTATAGTCTATTTTTACTTTAGTCCTTAATTATATATATATATATATATATATATATATATATATATATATATATATACACACACACTATATAATTCCCCGCTCTCTCCTACCAACAGGGCTTCGCCAAAGTGACTTCCATGGTGACGCAACATTATGCAGGGGAAGTCCGGTAACACCTGTACATCTGTATCAATTTGGCGAAGTTTAGGGACTGCAACCATGAGCATTTTCCGCAGAACTTTTCAGGTTTGTTCTTGTATTTGGTTTCCATCCTGTACGCGCCTCATTGACCCTAAATCACCAAACTGCCGGCCGGCGGCTGTCTGGTTTACGATAGTCTTCCAGCTAAACTTTTTGTTCATGATCTCCCACAGTCACAAACTTCATTAACAGGTTCTACAACGGAGACTTTTGACGCAAACTACAGGAGTGCACCGTGCAGGGAATATGCCTCCTTTTATTTCCATTTTTGATAACACAGGGCTGATTACGAGCTTACTCCATGACTTTCAAAGCATTTCCATACCTCGTTGCCCTTCCTAGAAATCCTATATTGACACCTATTTAGTTTATTTTCCATAGTTGACGCTTATCATCATCATTGGTGAGAATAATCGGGATAACTAAGTGGGTTAGAGTGAAATTTCACTGTATCCCCAGGAAAAGTGGATATGATACGGGTTGGATAGGGTGGTGAAAGTAAGCCATCTTGAAACAGAGGCTTGCTAGTGGGGATACCACGAGAAACCGTGGCCATCAGGGAGGAATTGAAGATATTTAGGGTAAGGATTGTTGATATTTGCTGGCGCAGTGTTTGGTGTGTGGAAAATGGCATTTGAAAAAGGATAATAGGTGGTGGGACGAGGAAGTAAAGTTTCTTATGAAAGAGATGTATCGCGATATCTGTGGGGAAGAGGTGCAAGTGATGGGGTGTACAAGAGAAAGTGGTAAGAAATCAAGAGGAAGCGAAGCAGCAGAGACTGAAAAAGAGGGCATATTGAGATATGGGGAGAGAAAGTATCACCAGACTTCAGGAAGGATAATGTAATGCTCTGGAAAGAGGTAAATAGTGTGAGGAGAGCAAATGGGAACATCATTTTAGGAGAGCAGAGAAGAAAATGGTAAGAGATGAAGCATGTAATTTGAAGGACTGTTGAATGTATAGTATTAGAAGATAAGGTGTTTGGGACGGTAAATGTGAATAAAAGTAATGTTCAGGATTTTACCAGAGCAGGTGAAAGAGAAAGGTATTGAGTGAGAGTTCTGAGTGTAGGGAACCTGGAAAATGCAGGTGACTGATTAACTTAATGTGTGGGGCCGTAAGACATTTTTCAGAGATGTTCTCATTATGCAGATGTAATCAGTTTTCATCACTGCCTAGCTTATAAAAACATGAGGGTAACTGATCCTTGATGATATGACGTAAAGACTTTATGGTAAATATTTGCTTGTATCCAACAGGCTTCATACATCAGAAAATAATAGCTGACCAAACTCCAGCTGTAAAGGAGTTTTTTTTTTTTTATCATAGGCCGGTTTAGTTTATCATGATGAATGATGTGTTCATGGGATATAAGCGAGTTGTACACAGAATCTTAGCTTGCAGAGCTGTTGGAGCATACCTAATGATTTACTTCAGACTTGCAAATTCAAAAATCTGGCAAACCAATTGGCATATCAGAGGCAATCAGGCTGAGAAATGGCAAACTATTCAGTGTCATTTCAACCATAAATACTTACCTGTATGTGGAAAAGATAAGTTTAGATGCAAAATTTATTTTCACAATGCCATATTTATATGCAGAGCTCTCTACTATGTCTTTTAAGGAATTTGAGATTTTGCTTAATGTGCTAATACAGTTGTAATAGACTCTGCCATCTTGACATTTCTTCAATCAGTAAGTCATCAGTCATTGATAGACTTAACGCTGAACTTATTAAGTTTGCTTTTCTACAGATATTGTGTTATGACAGCCCAGTTAGAGGAATTATTCAGCACAAGTATCCATAAGCGACTATTTGGTGACAAATGCGATTGTAACATGTTGTAACATACACTCCTTTTACTTTCAGAATGAAATGAACAAAGAGAATACAGTACTGTATTTTCATTTAGGAATTAGTCAGACTCTGTAAACTTACTTTCAAGTGTACTGTTTCATTCTTCGATAAAGAGTGCCAACCTGGTGATTATGAATTTTACACATATATCAAGAGAACAGAAAGAGCCTCACACAAGATCTTCAAAAACTACACTCGGTATAGGGCTTTTACATATCACTGCTTATATCCCTCTTGTGTATGTACTCTCACCCTTCCACCAGAGTTCTGTTCTACGATTGCTTCACTCAGACATCTTTCTAGAATGTATTCTTACCATTCTTCTACACACATATTTCCTCCACATGTTCATAATACCTCTTGGAAATTGACACTATTCCTCACTAAGGCCATTCTTCCAAGCCACATTACTTTTTTATAAACCAAAGTATTCTTATTTTTTATATCGGCCAACCTTTTGTTCCATAAGCTCTGAACTTACATATACTTCATTTTCATATACAGGATTGGAAGTGTTCATCAGGTTTCTTCATGCTTGTAAAATTTTACACTTGGTAACCCTCCCGAGATTTTCAAGCAGATTCCAGTTTTTCTTCATCTGAACATTCAGTCACAGTTGTCACTCACAATTCATATTTCCCTTTGTAGATATACTATTTGTTCATCTGTTTGCTGTTTCTCTCCTTATCAAGATGGCAGTAGGAATAGGTGACTGAGTCGCTGAGGAGAAACTGTCTCTAGCTCCTTCCTCTATTCCAGCATTTGGAAAGTAATAATGCAGGAGAGAATTTCTAGCCCTCTGCTCATGTTCCTCAAAGTTGCCCTTTGTAACAGGCATGAGGAACATGAGATCTTTAGGAATGAAGCTAATTTGCATTTATTTTAAATTGATTAAATTTTACTTTCTCTTTCATGTCTGTTAAACTTGCTTACCCTTGGTTACCCTTCCATCTCACTCAGTAGAGCAGATACATTTATTTCTTTTACCGTCTGTGGTCTTGATTCTCCTCCATCATGCCCAAATTGAACACCAGTACCCAAGTTTTCAGGAAAGTTGATAGTACAGTGGTTTCATACAAATTTAATCTTTTAATATTCAAGAAATACAACAAGTAAATCAATTCAAATGGTATTTTTTGTTAAATACTTTATATATATATACAACTATTCTTTCATGATACTGGTACAGTTAACAACAAAACAAATTGTAACTCAAAAAGTCACTATACTGTACATAAAACAGGATTCTAAGCAGTGTAAACCAGCCACCTGAAGAATAGTGAGTGTTAACAATGATTCAAAATTCTTGAGTTCACAACCTCAGAGATAAGCATAACATAGAGACTTCTATAAAATGATAATGGGGACAAATGGTGCATTTGGGTCATGGTATATATAAGGCAGCAACCCAATGTTATGTGACTGTCATAATCAATTTACAAGTGGACATATTGTTCTAATGGTTTCAGGTATATTTTTTTATCTTTCCTAAAGGTTTTACATTTATTTGGAATCAGATGAAGATGCAGAGTTTTAAGTAACCAGTTAGGGATCAAGTGCTGGATTTTAGATGTGGCTCATCAGTATGCTTTTCATTTGCTTTCACAAGTCTTTCCTTTAAGGGGATTGAATCATCTTCAGAATAAGATCATCTGCACAGGAGCATAGTATATAAAACTTAAAACTTTGTAACTCGTCTTGTATTCACTCCTGTTGTAAAGATATAATTTGTTTAATTAAATATTTACCCTTTGCAGTTGCTTTAAAACATGAGACTACATAATCTTGTGCCTCTTTTTTCCCCTTAGATATGTCCCTCATATATCGCCCTTCACCAGTAGAGGAAACCACTACACTGCTTGTTTGAATATGCTGAAATGCGAGTTACCAGAAAAGGTGAGCAACTGTTAAAATTGTATTCAGGTAATAGCATGGAAGTTTCTGAATTTGACTTTCACTGAACTATGTTCCACCACACATTCCTGTTGCTGTAATTGATGAGGTTCATATTTTTCTTTGTTCAATTTGCTAAGTGTGAATTCAAGTAAACATTTGCATATGGAGTAAAATCTTTAACTAGAGGTGGAGGGACCGAGGAGATGTGGGAGACCAAATTGGAGGTGGAAGGACGGAGTGAAAAAGATTTTGAGCAATTGGGGCCTGAACATACAGGAGGGTGAAAGGCGTGAAAGGAATAGAGTGAATTGGAATGATGTGGTATACCAGGATCAACGTGCTGTCAGTGGATTGAACCAGGGCATGTGATGCATCTGGGGTAAACCATGGAAAGTTTTGTGGGGTTTGGATGTGGAAAGGGAGCTGTGGTTTCGGTGCATTACACATGACAGCTAGAGACTGAGTGTGAACGAATTTGGGGATGCTATTTCATTTGTGGTGGGGTGGTGGCGGAAATGGATGAAGGCAGCGAGTATGAATATGTACATGTGTATATATGTATGTCTGTGTATATATATGTATGTATACATTGAAATGTATAGGTATGTATACGTGCGTGTGTGGGCATTTATGTATACATATGTGTATGTGGGTGGGTTGGGCCATTTTTTTGTCTGTTTCCATCTGCTACCTTGCTAATGTGGGAGACGGTGGTTAAGTATGATAAATAAATTTAAAAAAATTTGAATTGTGTGTATGTGTGTTTATTTGAATGAATTTCTAAGATATGATATTTTCATCTGCATTAAGAGTGCTGAATAGCCTTAGAAGCTCTTGTGCTTGGCTTATAAGCCTAAATTTTATAATCCAATCCTATCCAATTCTATCAAGTTTAATGTACCAAAACCAGAGCCTCCTATCCACAACCAAGCCCCACATACTTTTCTGTGGTTTCCTATCAAGGCAGACCCACTTTCTCTGAGAACCATTCTCCCTCCTCTCTTCCTTTATGTACTTAGCCATACTCTCGTGATAAAAACTCATTATTACTTTTAGTAGTTTTCCTCCTACACCATATACTTGTAGCACCTTCCACAAAGCATCTCATCAACTCTATCATATGCTTTCTCTAGAACCACAAATGTTACAGATAAATCCTTTTTATTCTCCAAGTGTATCTCTAGCAGACTCTTTTTGACTCTGTGACTCCTGAATTCATACTGTTCCTCGGTAATATGATGCTTTGTGCATGCCACCACACTCTTAATTAGCACTCTGCCATTCAACTTACCTGGTCTACTTGACTAAATGATACATATTTCATAATCCTCTCCATATTTTATTAAGGCCCAGCCTTTATTTGGACTTTTGTCCATGACTGGAGCCTCCTATGTAAAAAAAAATGTCAATTTTTTATCCCCTTTGCATTTATACAGTGGCACTATGCAGGCACTCTTCCAATCCTCTGACACTCCATCATGAGCCTTACTTAAAGTGAAAATTCTGAATAACCAATTAACAACACTGTCACCCCATTTCTTGAGAAGTTCAACTGTAATCACATCCATGAAGCCACTTTGCAACATTTTACCTCATGCAAGGCTTTCACCACCTCTTGCTACCAAACCATTTGCAGTAACTGTCTCATTCTGTATACATCCACATTCCAACTGCCCCACATCTGACACTCTTTATCATTTACCTCTCTTAACAGTCCTCAAAATGGTCACTTAATCTCCTCCTCACTTCAGATTTGCTTGTTACCATTTCCCCATCTGCTCCCCTCACTTAAACTTCAAATTATTCCCTTGTTTTTCACACTACTATCCAAAATGTTTTCTTGTCTACCTTGAAATTTGCAGGTACTCTTTCACCCCATCCCAGAAATGCCTTCTCTTTCAGTCCCAACACCTTCACTTTGACCACCTGCCAGTTGTATATCTTCCAGTTAGTCTCAGTCCTTCCCTTCAGGCCAAATCCAAATACCTTTCTTTATCTTTCACTAGCAACATGACTTCCTTATCCTATGTCTTTCACTAGCAACATGACTTCCTTATCCCACCACCTACTACCCTTTGCAAGATGCCTACATCCTGTCTTCCACATGCCACAGACTTTTCCTACCCATGTAAGCACTGCTTCTCAAAGCACATTCCAGTCCTCACAGACTTCCCTAGTTTCATGTATTCCTAGCTTTTGCCATTCTTCCTAATATGTCCTAATATCTCTTGATATTGGTAATAATGATACTTTTCTTAGAAGAGGTAACTAAGAGCAACAGGAATAAGGGGCTGGAAATCCTCCCATTCTACCTTCTTTTGTCACACAGGAGTTCTTTCCTTCTTATTATCATTCTGAAGGAGCCATGCAGCACTCCTGAATTGGCCAAATCTTCTAGGCAGGACCACAGATTATAAAGTGTAGTGATGCTGTGTGTATGTCTTTGTGGAACAAGTGCAAGGTAATTGAGTAGTAAGTATTTGGTGCCTTGATTGTGGTAGTTGCATCTTAGGCATGAGGGGTCTCACATTATGCTGAATCAGTGTTTATAGTATTTCAAGGATGAATGATATCGAGAATGCAGATGAGAAAGTGCAACTTGTACATGTCTGGGAAGCATGGTTTGAGGTGGGTGTATGACTGGTACAGTTCCGTTCAAAACTGAGTTTGGAGGATAGTTGTTTGGTGCCTGCCAGGTTATTTTTGTTGTGTTTGTTTTGTCAGTGTTGTGTTTGCTGAGGGTTGGGAGGATATTTATGCATAGCTTATTTTAACTTCGGTGTTTATAGTTTTTTATGGAGGGTTTTGGAATGGAAGGGTCTGTTGCTGTTATGAAAAACCAGGTGCCAAGCATTTTGTTGCGATTGTTAGGGAAATTTTAGTTTTGTTGCTTAGGAGGCAAGTGTTTGTAGTTGCTAAGCAGCCAGTGATTGTGTTGAGTGGTTTGTTTTGTCTTGTGTACTGGTTTGTTTGTTTTTAATAGGGTTGATCATCAGACAGGTGATAGTCTTGGTGAAGCAGATGAATTGTTTATACAAGATACTAAGGGATTCTTTATCTTGTCCAAATCTGGTGCCAGTTAATGTTCTAAGGTCATATGGTGTGTTTCTGGCTTTGTGTTTATGTTTGTAGTGTGGATAGTGAATGCTGTGTTGATTGTGTGTTATGCCCGGGATAATTAAAGTTTTGTCAGTTGGGAGTGATTGGTCATTTAGGTGAAGGGAGAGTGCAGGTTAGATTTATGTGTATGTAGGGCCAAAAGGATGGCTGAAGACTTTGGTGGAGATGCTGACATTCCGTTTTGGGCAAGTCATTGTTCCAGTTGTGTAATGCAGTGCTCTATGTATGTTGTCACTTCTGTGATGTTACAGAGATGTGACCTTCATACCATGTTCTGCAGAGAGGTTACATGAGAAGAGACTGAAATGGGCTGGAGAAAAAAAATGCTCCTTGGGGCCTCCATTGTAGAGCTTAAAGGTTTTAGAGGTGAAGCCTTTGAGAGTGACTAACATGGTGGCCAGCTATGAATTGGCCAACCACATTTTGTCATTTCTGGAGAGTGGTTTCAAACATCCTTTCCTACTGTATTATTGTCACCTTAAGTACGAACATAGAAAAGAGCTACATGAGGATTATTTAGGGCAGGAAACAATTAACATGTAGAAAAAAAGAAAATATTACATCATTGTTTATTATATTATCTGAGTAGCCAACACTGAGGTCCATTTAATTGGCAGCTTATATAACTACTTGAGATGTTTATATTTCCAAATTTTACTGCATATTTAAGCAAGCAGTGGGATGTTTCCTCCCTCTGTAAGTAGATGATAGATTCATTATCTTTTTGGAATTGGTTTATTTGCCATGAGAAATGATAAAATCCAAGGTAAGGAAATCTGGAAAAGGTAGTCATGTATAGTTTAGGATGCAGTAATGTAATATACCTAATACCCGATAACAGTTTCTCCTTGCCCCTCATCCTATGTAAATCTTACATAATTTATTGCATAATCTTATCTCTGATCATCCATGCCTACATTTCTTAGACTGGTACTCAGGTTATCTTGTCGGGCACCAAGCTGAGGAAATCTTGATGGACCCATTGTGATAGTAGAGGTGGTGGATGATGTTGAGGTATCAGTGGAACCTCGGGAGGCCAGTGTTCCATGTTCAGGACTATCATGGAGGACTTCCTTCCACCCTACTCTTTTTGTGCTTGAAGACTCTACTTTACAGAGATCAGGTGGTACTGTGGACCACTTTGGTTCTTGACATAAGTTATTTCTATAACTTTTTTGTCCACTAATACTGTTATGTCTAGAGCAACTTGTGCTAATGGTGCTTGGTCTGGCAAAATACATAGGATATTCTTGTGCTGTAACACCGAGTGTTCTGTGACTCTGAGTTTGAAGCTGAGTATTTTGACAGTGGCTGTTTTGGCACCAGATATCTGTATGTGTTTCCATAAATGGATGATGGTATACACACTGTAGACTCTTAGAAGTATAGCTATGTGTTGAATGAGAGCGCTGCAGTGTGTTGTACTGTGTTGGCTTCAGACAACTTCTGCGAGGTTGAAGGGTGGCATATCCGACAGGAATATCTGTAAGACAAAAGAAATTGAGAAGATGAAATTTAGGGGTCTTTTTAACTAATTTTACATAAATGGAAGAAAATGCACCCAAAAAATACTTTTCAAAGATGCTTATGATCCATCCACATAAATTATCTCTCATACCATCTTTATCATCTTGGTAACATCATATGGACATGCTGTTGCATGTGTACACTTTGCTAAATATATTTTTAAATTGTTGACAAGTCTTCATTGTTGAACTTGCTCCCCTTCAGAAACTTCTGCTATCACCATTTACTTCATCACATTCCTAAAATATGACTTGGATTTATAAAGATATACTTCTTTATCAGTTTTCCTTTTCTTTGTTCAGTTGAAGGTAAGGAAGGTTTAAGAAATCAGCATGCTTTGAATCTATATGGATAAATATGATTAGCAATATTACCTGCAACCTGCTATGGGTAAATTGTAGATGCTACAGCACCTAAAGAGTTATTTACCAAAAGAGAAATCTCCATTTATATTTTAACAAAAATTTTTGTAATCCCAGTTTTAATCATGAAAGAAAGAATTCAGATTTAAACAAAACAGATGAAAATCTTTCTGAACTCCTGTTAGTCATAAGTTTAATATCTCTTGTGTGCTGATTTAGGAAATCCAAGAAAAGAACATTCATAGGGAAACTGATAAAGACGTACACTCTACTGATTTTTCCAATATTTTCTCTCTTATTTTGATAGGGATGATTTTTCCTGTACTAAAAAATGCATCTTGTATAGCATAAGAACTGCCCTTAACTAGACAAGTCGTCTTTATCCAGCAGGTGGTTTCCACTGTAAAAGTCATTATAGTTTTGTTTTGAAACTCACTCTGGTATGCTGTTAGAACCTGTTTAAATATTACATCTGTTTGTGTAACATTGGCAGAGTTCTTTTAAAACTTATTCGTATTATTTGTATTTAAAATTTTCTCCTTTACCATATTCCATATATCTACAATCATTTCCTGATTTATCCCCCCTTGCTTCTGAAATGATATTTCCAATTTTGAAAAGCTGTTTTATATTTACTACATCAAAGCTACTCAGAAACTAGTGTTATCTTACCTCTGCCTTCACTCTTTCAACTTGGATAATTTAATGGCTGCTAGCCTTTCCCTTTAGCTTCATTGTCTTACCTCTGGTACAGCTTCTGCTGCTTATCCCAAACCTTCTCCAGCTGATTAACATATAAATACTTGCTTGCGCAGTACAGGGAGAGAGCTCTTCACATGGGGAGAAGCCTTTCTTGAACATTATCAGGTAAGCATTTTCAACATTTGTATAGTGCTTATGTTATTTACAATTTCAAATTTTAGTTTTTCCAATCACTTACTCCCTTCCCAATAAAACTATCTCACATCCTTTCTAACAAGCTTCTGGCTTAACTTCTTTTTGTGAATTCTGGTACTTTTATCATTTGTCAGGAAGGTGTGTTTAATGTTGCCATTGTTAAACTGATTCAGAAACTTAAAATTTGTAATAAGGCCACCCCATACAATCTCTCCAGAGTAGGCAAGTTTATGGCTTTCAGCCTTTCCTTGTAGCTTGGTTATTTTAATGCAGGCTTTATCTTAGCTGCCCTTTTCTAGACTTTCTCAATGTTTGTTTTTTTTAAGTACAGTGACCAACCAGACTTGAGAGGTTTATTCCATCTTTGGTTTAATATATATTGTGAATAGTTAGTGAATGTTCCCATTTCCATGCACTTAAATACAGTACAGCTCTAATATTTGTTAGCAGAGAGTGGAGTTTTGGTGACAAATTAGGCACAATGTCAATGCCTCTTTTCACATTCCTGATTCTTATTTCTTTTAGATGATAAAAACATCATTGCCTTCTTTCATCTTGTTCTGTTCTCATTACTTTGTATTTACTCAAACTGAATTTCACCAACTATGTATCAGACCATCTTTGGAGACTGTCTAGGTTCTCTCTTAAGCTAATCATAATTGTTTAATTTTATCATGCCTTGGCATCGTTGGCAAACATATTTAGATAGGAGTCCAGAATCCAGTCCATCAGGCAAGTCATATTTATATACCAAGAAGGGCGATGGACTCAAAGCCAAGCCTTGAGGCATGACACTTGAGACCCCATCCTATTTCAAGACTACTCCTATAACCAGTGTCCTTTGGTCCCTTTTACAGTGGCTATTTTCTGTCCAGTGAAGGAGTCTACTTTTTACCTGAATACCATTTTCTGATCAGAGAAGTTAAATGTTAGTGGAATGATATTGAGCTGAAGGCTCAAGGTGAAATAATGTTTAATAAATTATATAGCCCCAAGATTAATTCAGAGGTGAGCTGAGTATAGAAAATTTTCACAATCATTTATGATGTACAGCTACCACAAAAAATAATCTTCAGACACCTCTGGTTTAGTGGATTTTAAATAAGCCATCGCTTTGATGATTTTGATATAGTGCAAAGAAGAACTTTGTTAAAGAAACTTGCAGATACTAGGAATATATATAGATCCTCACCTGTACCAAATGACTGTTTGCAACTGGCATCACAGCAACTGGAAGTTGATGTGGAAAGTCTAGCAGGATTAAGACATGAATGCAGTGATGAAACATGTCTACTTGGTTGAGTCTGCTGTTGTGATGGTGACTGTTGTTGGCAACATGGCAAGTTTTGCTGACAGTGTTGTTGCTGATGCTGCTGTTGCTTGTGCTGCTGTTCTAGTTGTTGCTGGATATGTGGTTGTCCGTGGTATATAACTTGAGTGGTTGGTCTTGGTGTTGGGCATGGTGGTTGCAGCTTTGGGTGTAGCTGTCCTGCTGTATAGCCATATGAGTCACTGCTCTGATGGGATGAAACAGATGCTTGATCATCTTCTGAATATGGATCAAATGACTTCTGTTCTTGCAATAATGGATGGAAACTAGTAGAGGTTACTGGGCATACATCAGGCTTATTTGTAGAATAGGTTGATTTATTGCTTTCTTTGGAAATCTTTATTGCTTCCTTTGGAGAACTGCCATGAGTAAGTGTGCTTACAGCAGCCTGGGGAAGTAATTTGTCATTGTCAGGTGGGAGTCTGTCATTCTGAACACTGATTCCACCATTTAGCAAGGGACTTGTGCTGGTAGATCTGGGATTGGCAGTATTGAATGATTGTTTTGGGGATGGCTCTGGTGGTTCACTAATAACAAGTGGACTGGTGAAACTGGTCCGCTCGCATTCGTCCACTCCT
>JAUUDZ010060298.1:0-10275 GCA_032361705.1 Panulirus versicolor | reverse complement strand
TATATATAGTCTTTGCTGTGTTATATACAGAAGCGTATCGCACACGTTGGAAACGGGCGTTTCTTCACCCTCCCTTGAGCCAAGCAATATGGAATAAACAACAATAATGATAAAATGATAATAATAATGATAGTGATTAATGATAATAATGATAATGATAATAATAATGATAACAATAATAGTGATAATTTTGATAATAATAGTGTTGATAATTTTACGATCATATTGTTTACAATAGCGAATTAAACTACACTCTTATGTTATCAGCCGTTGTATGTAGTCGCATTAATATATAATATATAGTTGCATTAATATGTAATATATAATAACTTACCTCTGAGAATGAAAGACCCATATAAATAATAAATAAAGGGCTAGGATGAGAAGTCTCCTTACATAGCACCCTTGCTCTGAGCAAGTGTACCCCCAGAGCATTTTCTTCCAGCATTATCAACAAGCTACATGAAGCTTGAAGTAAGTAGGACCCTTGGAAAAAGTGGCTTTTGTTGGCCTTTAAGGCCAGATTATGGTGCCCTTGGACCCAGCCTTGGATCCTACGGGTCTCTCATTATAATTAGGCTGCCTATTTTGAATAAATGGAATGAGGTAAGTGTACAATCTACATGGCTGGGGCGGCTTATGGTGTGGCCTTAAACTCAACCTAACCTCGATTTCCCAGACGTGGAGTAATGACCTGTCATTTAATGCTAATTGTCCATTAAATTAGGTTAATGCATTATATTAATTTCGACAGAAAAAATGCTTTACACACAGTACAGCAATGACCATACCTTAAGGTCAGGAAATTGACAAAATGAATATGGTAAATTATTTTAAACAATTAAGAGTGTCTTTACTTACAGTAAATAGAAGATTTAAATATGTTGTAGTGATTGATAGCAGTGACCCCTAATTATTCTTTATTGCCAATTAGTAATGGAATATGGCGAGGCACAGCGGTACACGTGGCAGAGGTTTGGGCTGAATGAGGGTCAGGGAAGCTGTGCCAATTCTCGGCGTTTTCATATGTCTACCAAGAGATGATGAACCACTGGTTGAGGCATGGACACTAAACCTCAATGGAAATTCTTTTTAAGTTTTTAATTGTTCTTAAGAAGAAGTGACTCTGTTTCTCCACCCGATATCCTCACACATGGACACCAGACTTCTCAATTAACTTTAGTTCTGGCGCAACACTGAGTTCCACTCGCATTCTTTTCACACCAGTACCTCTAGGGGCCATAGCTGCTTAGTTCTGTTCACTTTATATGCTAATGATAATAGAACAAACACTGCCATCACAGGAAAACATGCGCGGAACAAAACACATTGTTGTCATCGCCATTTGAGAATGGCGCCGCCAGGCGGATTTTCGTCGAATGTTGGAAAAAATCTATTTTAATCCAAACTACTTTTCTGGGACTGGTGGACAGTGTCCGTTGTTTCTAAATTCCGTTGAATAAAAGTGTAATGTACCGACACGTAAGATATGGAAGCTTTGGCTGCAACAGTTACATCTCTCCACGAAAAGGTAATGGAATTCTTTTTTTTTTTATTTATCGACCAAACCCATTAGTAACGTTGATACTGGAATATGTGCTTGATAGAAATTACTGAAAAAAACGGTTATTTTTAGGAAGAAACGGGTTTAAATGGCGATTTGCCGACTGTGATGTGCTGGTATGGCGCGTAAGTCTCTGTGATTACATACTAGACCAAAGATACATATGTTATGAGTAGACTAAGATCATGTAACACTGAAATTTCATTGATAATCATTCGTAATTGTTCTACATTATGTGTTGTTTTTGCCTGGGGCACAATATACCCTTCAGAGTACATGATGAAAAATTAATAATCCAAGGCAAGTTAACCTCTTGCTCAAAATGCTAAATATCTTCTCCATATTCAAGGTTATTCTTGAACGGAACATCCTTTACCCTCACAATAGTTTTTGAGAAAGAGAAGAATATTCTCTTATCTGTCAAATATTAACTATCTGAACAATAGATAGTGAGAGGTCGTAGAAAGAATCTTTCCTACGATAATCAAGTTATTAACTCGATTCGTTCTGTTTGGCTTAAAATAAAAGTAAGGCTTTAGCGTTACATCTAACATGACTTTAATCTTAGAGAAAAGATGTTATCCTTGGAGTTTAATTGCAAATACATTTAGCTGCGCAACTCATGCATCAACTGTTCACCAGAGAGCATCTGGTAGAAGTTACAAGTATAGGTGCGCTCTGATTGGTCAATCCGACATACAGTCGGAATTTTCTACCAATGGGAAGACAGTTCACAGGAATGTCCTTTACTTAGTTTCTACCAAATACTACTTTGTTGTTTTGGATTTTTAGTGTAGTATCCTATATTTGTGAAAGTGCGGTAAGTAGCTGGTTTTACAGCGGCTTGTGAATGAAAAATATGGAGTTATTATTGGAAGTGCAAATTAGGTGAATGTATATGACCAGGAGGAGGAGGTAGGTGCAGTAATAAGGTGTTTTCTCGCGACTTTGGCTCGATGTGTCTCTGGAGGGCAGGGCAGGGCAGCTTGACAGTGTTTATTTACATCACTGGTAAACATTTAGTCAGGCAGCTATAGTGTAAATCCGCCCTTTTTTTTCCCCCCTATCTTATCTCTTGGTAACTTATGATGAGGGAACATTGATGAACTCTCTTTACTAAGAATTAATTGATTTAGTATCAAGAAAAAATGTATAATAGTGCTTTTATTGTATGCTATATACATATGGCTTTCCTGGTATACGAGAAAGCTAAGTCATTTGACTTTTAGAAATCTGGTTCAGAGGTGATAAGTTTATGTTCATTTGAACTCTGAATGAACCTCAGCTTTGCATTTTCAGTTACTTTGTGGATAGAATAGAATAGAAATGGTGTTACCGGACTCTGCCCAAGTAAGTACACCGTGAGATGTGACCTTCGTTGAGGCTGTTTCGTTATCAGTGGCTAGAAAGAACCACAACCTCATTAAGGATCTTCTTATTTCAGTTGAGTCCATAGTCTTGCTACTGTCTGGGATGGGGCCTTTAAACTGCAGAAACCTCATTTAAATCATTGTATTCAAAGCTAATAGAAATGCAGAGCTGAATTAGACTTGTACCAATATAAATATGATAGGGTATCTGTTTAGCACTACACGACTTTATAACCGCTGGAATATGAATGGTATTGTTTTGCAATGGTTGTGTAGCAAATGATTTGTCATTGTAGCTCAGCAAGAGAACTTACTTTGGAATATGTGTACTCTTATTTTAGATGAGAAGTACTGTGAGAATTGTGGGAAAAACACATTTGGGAGATCCTGTTTCTTATAATTTGGTGAGGATTTTGAAAAGATATGGAGCTAATGTAAAACTTGGTGAAATACATTTAGTACTCAGTGCAACCCATGAGAACTCTGATATAACTAAGTTTTAGCATAATTTCGTCTTTTAAAAGATATGAGTAAGCTAACAATGTAATGATCAAAGCCAGCTTTGCATATCAAGTGATTTTCATCTGTAAATTTGTATAGTGTTTAGAGGTTAAATTTGAGGTTAAGATTTAGGATACCATGTTTTATTCAGCAATATTAGATATAGAAGGAGGGGAAATATAAGGTTGAATGATGTAAACATAGGTGAAACAGTTATAAAAGAATGATTATAAAAACCATACCAATTTCCTAAGCAGCTGGTGATTACCTTATTTGTATTGTTATTTGAAAATTAGTGTATGGACTTAAGTCATGCAACGCTAATACCTTTGCAATAGTAGTCCAGTGTATTGGGAGCAGAAAAAGGTGCCATAGCTTGATTTTAAGCTTAATATATTATTCATTAATATTGAATAAGGTGTAGTGGTGAGGATTATGACAGCCAAGTTTGAAGTAGGGTTGATTCAGTAAAAGTTGGTGAAACGCTTGTAAGAAATTAACAAAACCAACGAGAACTTCACGTAAGTTCCTCAGGCAACAAGAATTATCCTAATCTTGATGTATACATTATGGTTGCATAATTGAAGCCATTGCTTGGCATTTTTTTTTTTATATTTCTGTGGACATGAATAGATAACATTGCATACCATGCTTCTGTACATGACATCATGTAGTAGACATGAGTATATTTTGACATCAGTATTGAAATTTATAGTAAATTGCCTACTTTTACATTTATTCCTCATTTTCTGTGATTTTCATAGCTCTCACCAGATACGGTTTTTATACTTTTTTATAGATGAGTAAAATATAATGATTGAAATGACACCGCCTGTCTTTGTCTTTTTGCTGTACACTGTGCTCTCATTGCAAAACAAAATCATTGATTACCCAAAACTTTTAGTGCTGCGTGGGCAAAACCCTACTTTATGTATTGTTTACATTCTTGTAGACATTACCTGATTCTGTTGCATAGGTGCTTGATCATTTGATGCCATGCAGCAGATGATATAATTGACTTTAATAGTGAGATTTAAGGTAATTATTGTCTGCTAGGGTAAATTAGCTGAGGTTTTTGTAAGTAATTTTGATTTGACAGATAGTTGAAATGTGCTGTCTGGTGTGTGATAGCAAATGGTCAGTATGCAGGAATATGTTCATTCCCACATGAATGTAAGCAGCGCCAAATGATAGGTTGTAAATTGACAGTAGCTCACATTTTTCCTGTGATAGAAGAGGTAAGATAACTGGCTGATGCTAGTGGAGGTTAGGTGAGGTTTTTGTTGGTTTTGTTGATTTTTTTCTTATGCTTCTTCAGTATTTAAGTTACTCCATCATTTTCCCTGTTATTCATAACCTTTACCAATGTTGCCTCATTTATCATCACAGAAGAGAATATCAATGATCGTCCAAATCACACTCTGCAACTTTGATTCTGGTCTCTAGATACTAAGCAGAGTCGATTGGAATGCTTTGTAGGATGTGTTAAGGATGTATAGGGTAAGGAAACATCTGTTGGATGTATGTGTAAGAATGGATGGAGAGTTGAGCTAAAATTTTGGTGTACATTTGGGTGTGAGGTAGAGCTATGTGATGTCACTATGGCTTTTCAACATATATAAGGATACAGTGATAAGATATTAAATAAACCTAGGGAAGAGGGGTTCAGAGATGGAGTGTGGTGGTAAGGTAAGGTGGCTAGTGACATGCCTGTGTGTGGATGATACTGTGTTGTTGCTGAGAGTGGAGTTGTAGAAAGTTTTAAGAGTTTTATGATGCATGTAAGTGTAGGCAATTTGAGATAATGTGAATAAAAGTAAAGTAAAGGTGCTTGAAAGGAAACAGAGTGAAAGCCTGGATTTTGCGAAGCTTTATGGAGTGAGAAAAGAAAGTGTACTAAACTGTCATGAATATGGGGGAGAAAAACTAGGAGGGTGACAATTAAAGTAATTGGGAGCTGTCTTGGGTAAGTTTAGTGATAAAGGAGAAATATGGGAGAGAGCAGTACAGGATAGGAGAATCATTAGGCCCCTTCATAGAATAGTGAAGATTAGAGGTATAAGTATGGAAATAAAGAAAGGATTAAGTAACAGCATAGTTCTCCCGACTCTGACCTATGCAGCTGAAACATGGACATGGAATGCTTCACTGAGATAGAGAATCCAGGTTAAGGAAATGAGGTATTTGAGAGGATGTGGTATGACTAGATGGAATGAACAAAGAAATGAGAGAGTGTATAAGAGATTGGATATGGCAGGGAGTGAATTGTGGAGTGCTAGAGAAGGAGAAATGTAATCCTTTGAAGTGGTTTTGGGCATGTGGAAAGAATATGAGATGGGTACTTTACAAGGAGAGTGTATGATACTACTATTAAAGGGTTACTGTTAGAGAAAGATCACCATGACTGGGGGAAATAGTGTGAAAGAGTACTGGGGGAGAGAAACAGTGGAAGAATGCAGATGTTGGTGTATGCAAGGGAGGCATGTAAGGACAGGGATATGTGGAGATTCTCTTGCAGTAGCCACCCCCTTGATGGGGTTTCCCAAAGGGAATGGTCAGCAGAGATATAGAGATGAAATTGTTTACACCTGATGAGGTGCATTGTCTCTGAATGTTCAGTGAACATTCAGAACTTCCACTGAATCATGATTAACCCTTCATAAGATTATCACAGACTAGCGTGACCGTCAGATTATCAACATAGATATATAGATTTAAATACTAAACCACCATTACAGAACATAATTACTTAATGTACAAAGCTAATTTCAGTGTGTAGCAGAACTATGGTAGAAATATATTGCTCATATTTCCATTAATTTTATATGCTTCAGATTGTGTATTGTGAATGTTCACTTTGTACCACTGGTGGCAGCTACTTTTCCCAAGCATTGCTCACATTTCTGTATATTGTTAAAATCCACAAACACCACTTGATTTTACCTACCAGCCAAGATTTACAATAATTTTTAATGTTGTCAGTGAAATGTATCAGGGAAATATGTTTTCTCTCATCATATGGTTTTGTGCAGAATTAATTTGAGGTAGTGAATGCTTCAGTATGTAAAGGAAATTAAGATCATACTGCTGGTATATTTCAACTACAGCATTGAAAATTGAAGTAGCTTGGTCACCAATGACGAAATCCAACTGTCTGGACCCAGCCCGGACTGTGGGGGTGAAGGCCTCTAAAGGCTACACCAGGTAACTGGTGGACATCCAGCTGTATTGAAATGTTTACTTTGGATGTTGTAGATAGTGGGGTGGTGGTGAAAAAAGAAGTGTTTTTTGAGATTTTGGTATACAAATCGAATGGTGTTTTGCCTTGACATAAGATTTGCATGATAAGTACCCAAATACCTAAAGTTATGGTAGTGCACTGAATTATCACAAGATGTATTATTTTTGTCAAATTATACGTAGTGTACTTTTCCAATTTATCAGAAGATGAAGCTCATTGTCAAAAGGTGATGCAAAGTATGCTAATTCTAGTGTTATAAGTCTGTAGCACTGCAACTTGGAACATCGTAACTTGAAACCTTGCTGTATTGAGTTGGTGCAGAAAGTTATTGTTTTCATTTGGTCATGTGTATAATTGTGTAGAGGTTTAAGAAAGTGAAAAAATTTTTCTTGTGAACCTTTTCATTTGTTAATGAAGTATAATTTTATACTAGTTCTACAGAAAGCAAAAATCATGGATATATTTTTTGATCATCCTTTATTTGCCTGACACTTGTAGAGGGAGAAGTTAGCTGTTGAGTCAAGTTTGGTAAAAGAATAGACAGTATTATCATTTGAAAGTGTCATTAATGATGTTAATTAGTATTTAAAATGATCTCTTGCATCTTCAATTCTACACTACTCCCAATCACAGGGAAATTATGTATTCCTTTGGAGAGAAAAGTTCTGTGACAGAACTGTACTTCCGACAATATGGCCTTGCCAGAGGTGACTTATCACCTGAGGTGCAACCTCATGCATAGAAAGTCCAATAGCACCAATTTTGTGTATAGAGTAGGGAATACAAGCTTTTTCATGGTTCAGATGAGCATCCTTTAAGTGTTTCAGTAAAAGATAAGAAGATGCACATAATCAGTTATCTGCTATTATCCCAATTATCTGGTGAATAGTTTTGTTTTGTATCTGGAGGATAAGAAGTGAACTTTTTTAAAACTTGTTTAGAAGATTAAGTTTGAAAGGAATTTTTTATAAGGTTTTGTTGTGTTTTGATCTAATGTAGCCTCACCTAGTATGGGGTAAGTTTGGTAACTTTCCTCTAGTTTTGAACTGAATTTAACCAAGGTAAGGTTTGATATGACTTTATTGGGCTCCAGCCAAGTAACCTTGTACTGAATAATTGATAACTTTAATTGTTATTATTAGTACAGGATGAGTATCCTTTATCCAAAATGCCTGGGACCAGAAGTGTTTTGGATTTTGGATTTTTTTTGGATTTTGGAATATTTGCATATAAATAATGAGATATGTGCAAAACAGGGTGGTATGGAAACAAACGGGTTAGAACTGAAACATACCTTAATGTTTCGACTGTTCAACGGTCTTCCTCAGGAGATGCTGATTCCAGCATTCGGCGGAACCTTGTTCCCTGTCAAGTGATGGTCACCCGGTTGCATGCTTTGGGATGTCACTTTCTGATTGGATCGCTTGTCCTGCTGCCTTCACCCGTTCACAGTGTTATCCGCTGCTTGATGTGACCAGAAGATGAACCCAGACCTTGTGTTAATGTTCTTAATCCTTTCCTCTAGGTGAGCTTTCACACTATCACTAAAGGATTTGTCATTTGCCATTAGTTGCCTTAGCATCGACCGTTTAGTGATAGTGTGTAAGCTTACCTAGAGGAAAGGATTAAGAACAATGTTAACACAAGGTCTGGGTTCATCTGCTGTTCACGTCAGGCCGCAGAGATAGTTGTGAACTGGTGGAGGCAGCAGGACAAGCGATCCAATCAGAAAGTGACACACCAAGGTGTCCGACCAGGTGACCATCACTTGCTGGGGAATATTGTCCCACCAAATGCTGGAATCAGTATCTCATGAGAAAGATGGTTGACTGGTCGAAATGTTTAGACCTGTAATTCTGATTTAAATATTGCTTGAATTGTGCCATAGAAAAGGTGTTTAACATAAGATAACGTACCACATAACTTGAAGAAAACTCTGTGATTGGCCATGAAATGTAATACAATTGTTTCTAAGCATCAAAATAATTAAATGGCCCAAGACCTATAACTCTAATTTGATTTGTTTTTTAGGGAATGCTTTGTCTCTTTGTTGTCTGTCTGTCATTGGGAGATTCACTGTGACCTCCAAACTTTCCTTTGTTATAACTTGAGTCTAAATCACACACAAATGAGACTTTAAAACTTGTATTCCGGCATTTTAAGAAGTGGATGGCATGAAGTCCAAAACTCCTGTTTGGATTTTGCATGAGGGAGACCCCACGTGAAAATGTTTAACCCGTAACGTAACCTGGCTCATAGCTTGAAGAAGATCTCCTTTGGCCATGAAACTTAATACACTACAAATGTTTTTGATATTTTCCAAACAATATTTCCTTTCATGTTTCACTCCTATTACTGCTGCACTGCAGGAACACAGGTTTTCTATGAAACACCCTTATAATTCTCATGGTTTTTTCCTTCTGAAATCCTCATTTACCTTCTGTTTTGTTTTGTATACCTTCTTTTAAACTCTCTTATTTGGGGTTTTATTTAGTACAGTTTTTATCTTCCACTGTTTTTGTTACAGAATGAATGTATTCCAAACTTGTATTTCCCCATCCAGCTTTCTTGAATCTTCATATGGTGTAGCTTTCTTGCCTGACCCTGTATAGGTTTCACCCTTTCATTTCTCAGTATTTCCACTCTTATGCTTTATATTTATTGATTCCTATGTCTAGTCTTATACTACCTACAGAAAAATATTCTCCCAACATATTACATCCATGTGATTTGACAAACCCACTCATCCACTTTGTAGACCACACACTATGCACACTGCCTGTCATATTACTTTTAAATGTACTCTATTTTTCTTCAGAGTACTTCTAACTCCCTCATTTAGGGATGTGTTCAAACTGCTGAGGTGGGTGATTGATTGACCAAGCTTTGAGAGTCTTTAGCCCCCAGATCTGTGTAATTACCACAGATGTTTTTGCAAACTTTCTAAATCTACAATTTCCCTGCTCTGAAAGATATTAGGACGTAGCAGTTTTGTGTTTGGAAGAGTATTGGTGTTTTGAAATTTGTCATCATTGGTTTTTCCTCTTGCTTTGAAGGGTCTTAAGACCCAGCCGACCATTTTTTGGAAGAAGCACTTACTGTGATGTGTTCACTGAAGTTTAATGGTTACATAGATCATTAAATTCCATGCAGTCAGTTAGTTTGCATCTTTAGGATTCTGTCAAGAATTTGGCAGAATTACTATTGTTTGGTAATTTTTTGAGTGCCTTGTTTTTTCTTTATTGGAGTGGGGCAGTGTAAGAGCAGACAAAGGGGCAAACAAAATTTTTGGAGTCATAGACAGGCTTTCCTTGGGGACTGATTGTTGTACCTTAAGAGGAATTAGAAATAGCCTGATTTACATTAAGTTTTGATCTGTAAGTCAAGAAGTTTTATATTCATCTTCCAGTTTTTCTACTTATTTGTATGTGGTTTCGGTGCATTATACTTGACAGCTAGAGAATGAGTGTGAACGAATGTGGCTTTTGTTGTCTTTTCCTAGTGCTACCTCACGCGCATGTGGGGGGAGGGGGTTGTCATTTCATGTGTGGTGGGGTGGCGACGGGAATGAATAAAGGCAGCAAGTATGAATTATGTAC
>JAUUDZ010060287.1:0-10276 GCA_032361705.1 Panulirus versicolor | reverse complement strand
TCACACACTTTACCAAACTCAGTCACCAGCTTTTGCAGTTTCTCACATGAATCAGCCACCAGCGCTGTATCATCAGCTCATACACACACATATACATATCAACATATACACAGATATATACATATATACACATGTACATATTCATATAACTAGTCCGGAGCCAGGTGGAAAACAGTGTTCCTAGGGGGAAATAAGATTCCCTTTTGGAAAGCGGTGGTGGTGCACACAGCTCAGCAGGTAGTGTTCCACCAAAGTACCTGTTGTAGATGTGTAACAATACTTACATTATCTTTAGATCTCAAACAAATCTTACTGGTATGGAATTGGTATCCCAAGTGTCAAACAAAACTCTAGGTTTTGGGTGATGTCCTAACTCCTGTGGGGCAACCATTCGACAGTATAACTTTTTGTTTACCAACCACATTAACCCATGTGATTGAGGAGAGTGTTGCAATTTCACAATAATATTGGTTAGATATGGTCACTTTTTCATTCATATTGGTAAGACAGGAGTGTAATTCACCTAAAACTGCATAAGGCAGTGAGTTCTCACCACCCCATTTTAAATCCTAGATATAGGTCCATACCATATTGTATGTAATCAACTGATATAATTTGCTTACATCTGATTTTTTTTTATTCTTGGTAATGAGTTTCATCATTTGACTACAAAGCAAATCTCATTCACGGTAATGTTCTTGGGACCATGAAAAACTGAGGTCAAGTTATAAGGGATATAAATAAAGGACATTTCACACGAGATCACTGGTTACTCGAGTGTATATCAAATATATCGTCTGATTTACCAGTGAAATGACAACACTTGCTAAATAAGAGGTTAATTTACAGGATTTTTATCATAGTAAAGCGTGGTATATTGGTAAGTTGTTTTGGGTATTCTAGTTCATGAGATTTAGATATGGAAAATTTGTCTCCAACCTAACGTCCTTATATCATGAATTTCAATTACTTATACCATCAATACCTGAAATCAGCCTAATTTACATCATAATAGAGTGTGGTATATTGATGGTGAGTTGTTTCGGGTTTTCTCCACACATGAAAACTATACAGGGAAAATGGTGTAGAACCTAACCTTATACCATGGGTTTGTTACTCATACAACGACTTTCCACTACAACAGATTGCTGGGTATGTCAGCCCGTCGTTATATGATGAACCCCCTGAATCCACAGCTCCCCATCCACATCCAGGCCCCACAGACCTTTCCCTGGTTTACCCCAGAAGCTTCACATATCCTGGTTCAGTCCACTGACAGCACGTCGACCCCTGTATACCACATCATTCCAATTCACTCTATTCCTTGCACGCCTCTCACCCTCCTGTATGTTCAGGCCCCAATCACTCTAAATCTTTTTCGCACAATCCTTCCACCTCCAATATATTGTTTACAAAGGATGTTTGTTGAGTATACCTGGTAATTTATATGGGAGGGTAGTGATTGAAAGTTAAGACATATACAGAAAATGAGATTGAGGAGGAGCAGTGTGGTTTCAGAAGTGGGAGAGAATGTGTGAATCAGATGTTTGCTTTGAAGAATGTGTGAGAAATACTTAGGAAAAAGGATGGATGTTTATGAGCCATTTATAAGGTGTGGGAGGACAGCTGTTAGAAGCAGACAAGTTTATATAAAGAGCGTGAAGCATGTGTTTCAGTAGGAGGAGAGAAGAATGAATAGTTCCAAGTGAAGGTTGGTTTGTGGCAGGGGTGTATGTCACCATGGTTTAATTTGTATATGGATGGGTTAGTGAGGGAGGTAAAGGCAAGAGGTGAGTATGCAGTCTGTAAGAGATGAGAGGTCCTGGGAAGTTAGTCATGTTTTTTGCTGATGATATAGCACAGGTAGCAGATTTGAGTGTGAAGCTGCAAAAGCTGGTAAATGAGGCTGGAAGAGTATGTGAAAGGAGGAAGTTGTGAGTAAATGTGAAAAAAACATGGTTATTAGGTTTAGCAGAGATGAGGGACAAGTTAGTTGGGGTGCAAGTTTTTATGGAAAAAAAATAAGAGGAAGTGAAGTGCTTTAGATACCTAGGTGTGGACTTGGCACTGAATGAAACCTTGTAAGAGGAAGGGAGTTTTAAGAGTGCAAGAGGGAGCGAAGATTTTGGAGGCATTGAAGAATGTTTGGAAAGAGAACATTATCTGGGAGGGCTAAAATGGGTATGCTTGAAGTAGTCTTGACATTATCATTAGGATGCGAGGCATGAGATATAGGTAAGACTGTGCATAGGAGAGTGGGTGTGAGGTGGTTTAATCAAATAAGTAATGAAACGATAGAGACAGGTGTTGTAATAAAAAGAGTGTGGTTGAGAGAGCTGAAGAGGGTGTGCTGAAATGGGTTGGACATGTTGAGAGAATGAGAGAGTAAAGGTTGGCAAAGATATATGAATTAGAAATCAAAGGAACAAGGAGTAGAAAAGATTTTGAGCAATCAAGACCAGAACATGCAAGAGGGTGTAAGGCATACACAGGATAGAGGGAACTGGAATGATGTACTCTACAGGAGTTGACATGCTTTTAATGGACTGAACCAGGGCATTTGAAGTTATCAGGATAAACCATGAGAAAGGTCTGTGGGGCCTGGTTGTGGATAGGGAGCTGTGTTCTCAGTGCATTACACTTACTGCTAAAGAATGGATGTGAGCAGATGCAGCCTCTATTCGTCTTTCCTCATTACTGCAAGAAATGGCGATGAAGGATGAAGTGGGAAGTAAGTCAGTCATCATATGCTGATGATACAGCACTGTTATTGGATTCGAGTGAGAAACTGAAGAAGCTGGTGACTGTGTTTGGAAGAGTGTGTGAAAGAAGAAAGTTGAGAGTGAATGTGAACAAAAGCAAGGTTATTTGGTTTGGCAGGGTTAAGGGACAGGTTAGTTGAAAGATGTGAGTTTGAATAGAGAAAAATTAGAGGAAGTGAAGTGTTTGTGACAGCTGGAAGTGGACATGGAAGCAGAAGAGAGTCACAGGATGGGGAGGGGACGAAGGTCCTGGGAGTGCTGAAGAATGTAATGAGAGTACATTGTCTGGAAGGGCAAAAATGGGTACGTTTGAAGGAATAGTAGTCCCAACAATATCATATGTATGTGAGGCATGGGTAACAGATAAGGCTGTGTGGAGAAGGGTGGACATGTTGTAAATGAAACTTCCGAGGACAATTTGTAGTGTGAGATGGGTTTAGCTGAGTAAATAATGAAAGGATAAGAGAGATGTGTAGTAATAAAAAGCATGTGGTTGAGAGAGAAGAGGGTGTGCTGAAATTGTTTGGACATATAGAGAGAATGAGTGAAGAAAGGTTGACAAATGGGATACATGTATCACAGGTGGAGGAAATAAGGAAAATAGGGAGAACAAATTGAAAATGGAAGGATAGCATGGAAAAGATTTTGGGTGATTAGGGCCAGATCATACATAATGGTGAAAGGCATGCGTGAGATAGGGTGAATTGGAACAATGTGGTATACTGAGGTCGATGTGCTGTCGATGGAATGAGTCTGACCATGTGAAGCGTCCACGATAAAACATCGTGGATGCAGTGGATAGAAAACTTCAGGAACCTGCAATGGATAGAATAACCCCAAATACAGTATGTGAAGCATCATTGTTTATGATACAGATCTGCCAAGAAAATGAAAGTACTTAAGGGAATTATCCCTAAGCGGAAGTGTATTGGGCAGGATAATGACCAAAGATGTCAAAATTATTATTGAAATAAAACAAGCAAGTTCAATGTAAAGGTACAGTGAGAGAATAAAGAAATTTTTTGGATGCATTTGATTATATGAACTACATTATATATATAATTTTATGAAAAAAACTAGACATACATGAATATACTAAAACATAGCACCATTGACATCAATTACACCTTTATTTTTCACATTTCAATCTCCTTCAGCATCTTCATAGTGCTTTTTGCAAACTATGTTATATGTTTTGCTGAGAAACTCACAAACACTTTCTTGCACCATATCAACTTGGTCAGGTGGACAATAATCATCCAGGCTTGAGCGAGCAATAGTTACTACTGTTGGTGGTGGGAATGAGGTGATAAGCTCACTAGTTAATTTCATCAGTATGTCTATTTCATCATCTGAGGATATGTGGTGAGGAAGCTCATGACTTTCATCATCAAATGTGCATCCTGCATCATGAACCAATTCCCAGTCAACTTCAGGTCCATATTCATTTGACAAGTCCTGAATCAATTCTATTAGAGATTCTCTTACCTGTTTATCTTTTATAGATTCACTTATACCAAAAACCTTTCTCTGAATGAGATCAGTATCTTTTAGTTCCTGAAGATGTGAAAATATCATTCCAAGAGTTGTTATTTGATCATAACGTTTTTTTAACTGTGCATCTATAATATCACTTTCTTGTGAAGCAGTGAAATTAAAACTATATATATTCTTGAGCCTATTGTACATGTTGACTTTATCATGCATTGAAACAAAAGGATTCATTGTAGTGAAAAAGTCCAAGTCAATATCTAATATGTAATTCTTTCCATGTCCTTGAATCAAAGTGTTGATATCTTGTTCCAACTTTTCATTAGATTCAAATCCTAGTGTGTGGACAAAAAGATTTACTTCTTTAGTATTTTCAAGGTTATCTGGTTTACAATACACCATTTCACCCACAAAATATAAAGCAGGGCAAGAAACTCTAATTTTATCAGTACCTGATTGCTTTCCAATGAGGAATTTGTAATTGCCATTCTCTATTTGGTTTGACCATGGTGGTTTAATCCATACAATTGAGGATATTTGTCCAGTAAAGGCAGCAACAAGAATCCAGTTCTCAATGCTTAATTTCTGAAGCATAACAGGGACATCATAAACCTCTGATGCTTTGAGTTCAGCTGGAATAAGCAAATCGGGGTGGGAATCAAAGTGGATAAGAAGGTTGTTGGTGAATGGAAGATGCTTAGATCCCACTGCACGTAAGATATGATACAAGGCATCGTTGTGATCCTCAACAATATGTACAGGCAGATTAGGGTATTTCTTGATGGTGGTCATAATTCCATGGGCTTTCTTAGCTGTTAAGAAGCAACTTCGTCTTACACCTCCCTATAAAAATAGAAATGAAAATTAATAACCAAAAGGCAAATGGGACAAATCTAGCTTATGCAACCATTGACATACCTATTGACCTTCCCCACATAAAATCATATAATGGTACTAATTAATGTTCTGTACTGAATTTTCCATAAAAATTCCTTTATTCAATTTTCAATATCACCCTCATTTATCTAAATTTCCAGAAAAGTTCCAAAACTGCTAACAGTCTCTTTAAGAAATCTTGCAATACTGTCTGCTATAGTTACCATACAAACATTCAAATCATACTGCTGACTGGTCCACAGTGAATCTTTTCGAAACATTACATTGTTATTCCATTCTTCATACCAGAACCCACAACTCTTTCAACACTTTATATAAATGCATCTTCTTTTTTAGTCTATTCACTTTATTATTCCATTAACAACACATTTATTCCATTCACCACAGTATCAACCTTTCCTCCATCATCACTTTCAACATAAAACTTTCCTCATTCTTTAACATATCCACTCTCAAAACTCCATAACCAGCCAACTGGCTAAGGGGCATGCCACAAGATTGCTCCAATCAAAACTAGGATACTTTGTGAGATATGAAGCAAAGAACATTTAATCCACCACAACCCTAGCAATAGAAACCAATGAAAACTTTTCAGGCACCCGATATGACAACACCTTTTGTAGAATTAATGTCCTTTCCCTTGGAAAACTGTTTTGGGAAGAAATTTTTTTTTGTACAAGTGTTGGTAACTATTACCATACATTATAACTGTCACTTTATGAACACAGGTATCAGGCATCCGAATCATCTTTAACCTTGCACTGGTATAATACGTGTTCTTATCATCAGAGCAACATTCTCAATATTTCTTATGCATCTACAACTGTAATAAACTGATGACTGCTGGGACATATCCATACTGGGTGTGATGCAAATGGCAGCACATCCTAGGACAATACAGAGCAGCCAGGTATCTAATGTTATGCATTCCTAAAACTGGCACAAGGTATTGGAAACTGATTCCCATATATGTGATAATGAAAGTGAAATGGTTAATAAATACCAGTTTCATGCCACTGATCAGTCCTCTACAGTTATTTCTGTAATCACAACCAAATAAAGCACCTACAACATCAAGTTGTCTTTTCCCAAAATTGGTTTTGATGCAGAGCTAAAATAAATTTTTACTCTCAAAATAATGTATTGCAGCTCCACTGACTGGAGAACAACTTTGAAAAAAGTACTCCGACTTTAAATGTAGCTTGGTCAGAATCTATCTTAAATGAAATGGTGCACATGAAATTTAGCCCTGCATCACAATTAATGCTGGAAATTGAGTGATCTTGTTTTGAAATGGCAATGTAGAGTTTGGAGAACATAATAAGAAAGCCTGCTCATGATATGGCCCATTATGATTTAGGCAGTGGCTACTGGTACACCAAAGTAGTCACAGTGTCTTCACCCTACTATAGAGAAAAGGATGAGAATAAATCAAGATACTGGGTACATTGGCATTGTGATTAAAGAAATAACTGACGAGGACCAGACCATCTTATTTTCAATATTTAACAATATTAAAGTTGACAGTACTCTTATCACAGAAACTGTGGAGTTTATTAATGTAAAATAAACAGAATCTATGAAATCCTCACTTAACTTCCCTAGTGGCTAAAGTTTATTCAATTGCTCAATACATTATTTTAGTTGAAATATAACATTCTCACTCAAGAATCTGCACTGCCAAAATAGCACCAGATGAGAACAAACGCACAACACAGCAAGTATCCATGCAATTCCCAGAAGAGATAAATGTAATGTTGGTATACTTTAAGTACTATTTAGTTAAAAGTGAGGTTTTTATAGGGTCTTGATATTTTAGATGTGCCTTATCTACAGTTACATTAACCTCATAATTTCTCTGGTACACATAACCCTTATCACCCTATCAAATGGAGAGAGGTTACAAGAACACAATGTGCGGTCGGTAAAATAGAATGTGGGTATGTCAGCATACCCATGCCCACTTCATAGGCATTTACTACAGGGAAATTATAATACCTTCAGCCTGAATTCCTATCTACACTAACAGATGAAGAGCAAAACATGAGGGTACACAGGTGTACCTATTGGCATTATGTTTTATTCTACAATATTAGTTAAGGTTATTCTAGCAAGTTATAAAGAGCAAAGAAAATGTGGGGTTCAGTAATGTAAAGGTGCAACACTTCTAAAAATCAAAAGGACCTATGAACTCAACTTTGCCCTTAGTGGCTAGGATTTAAAATAGAAATGTACCAGTCCCAATGTGGTCCGCTGCTGGAAGCTGCAGCGGGTTGGGCAATCTTATGTTTGTCTACACATGTGGGTGGGCAAGTGACATGTTTAATCATGAGTGTTTGGTACATTTTCACTAAAACATCAAGAAATCAACTCTTGCATTCACCTCCCGAACAACCCCATCCATAAACAAATTAAACAACCATAGAGACATCACACACCCCTTTACAAGTGTTTTACATTAATAAACCAAACATTTTCCATAATCTTCATATCTCTCATCACTTATGTGCATAAAAGATAAACTCTATTAAAAATAATACAACACCATTCTTAATCTACACAATAAAATCATTCAAAAAGTGCAGTAATGATCTGGGTCTAAATAGGACTTGTACCCATAAGAGTGATTCTCATCAATCAATAAAGATTTCCCTCTCAAGGTTGATTCTCATTAATCAATAAAGATCTGCTTTTTTAGTAGTTTTACCCTTTCTTTAATTCTATGCTTCTAGTTATATATATACCTTAAAGATTAATTTTCCCCTTCTTTACTGTCTCTTGTTTATTATAAGCACTCTTTAATTACCTTAAAAGCAGCATTTACTGTAACGTTTTTGTAAACATGAGTACTCTCTATAAAAGCAGTTATCCAATAAAAAATAATAAATTCTTTCTGAGAAGCAGACACAAGTTAGATAATATGGTTTCAATCAAGAATCAAAACCCAGCCAGCAACGCCTTATCTTCGGTTCAAGACATGAGATCAAATGTATATTTGCAGCAAGGACAAGTAATGAAGCTTCAATAATACCAGTATGACGAAATGACTAACTATACATAAAAATACAGTCAGTAGCACACTGCCTTCCACCTTGCCAGTCTTAATGACTGTTAGTTGAGCACATGTAAACAAATGTCCACAAATAAATTCTGATCGTAAGCTTAGGTTTATTTGTACGGAATTATTGACACAGGTATGGACAGAGACGTGATTTAGCTTAACGTTTAGCATTTACGTCACGTCGACCACATCAATAGTGTTTGAAGATTGTGCCAAATGTAGGTTTGTCGTTCGAATTACCTCGTTGAGGACAGTCTACGCCTGGTTTGTCCTTGTCCTCCTACAAAGTCTTGTAATGATTACGGCTGGGGAAAATAAGATCCAAAACAAAATTAAATTCTGATCAGTTCTCATCTAAGTCGCTTGAATTGGACCGTAAAGTTGAATATATGATGGAATTACATAATATATGAAAAACGGTGGATGTTCATGGAATAATAACATTATTGGAACACCTTTGCGACATCGACAAAACATATCACAGCTGACTACTTGGGTGGAGACCAGCTCTTGTGAATATTGCCTCTGAACTTTTTATTCTGTGACTTGCGAGCCTCGTGGTTGTCAGAAAACATGAGTGAAGGACGTGACGCTGATGAGGATGTGCTAAGTGACTACTGGGTGACTTCATGGGAGCAACAGACAGTGCAGGAGCTGGAGAACGAGGCAGACAACCAGGAACACCTTCGTGCTGAAACGGACGCAGCCAACGAGAAAATGTGGGCGCTTTTCCAGAGTGCTGCTCAGTGTGTGGCTGTCATGTATAAAGGTTAGGCTCAGCAACCACCTCTAGCACCAAAAGTCGTACTGTCTGCGAAAATCAACTAGTTTTATACGTATGACGAATGGAGACATGGTCATGACTCCATTGACAGTATTTTCCACCAAACCTTATTTTGATCAGTCATATTGTAATTTAAATGGAATTTTATGGCCTCTTCCAAGAAGTGCCTTTCGAAAATGAACGTACATTTTCACTTTGACATGTATGTATGATGCTTTGATAACTGAATAGATTAGCTCTGCATCATTATCTCTGAGTATTGACTTTGTTTTGCAATACAAATTTAGTAATTAGAGAATGCAGTGAAAGTGATAGAGCATGATTTGGGAATATTTTCTTTTACTGTACAAATGATAAAGTGATAAGATTTACAAGTATGTAACGAGAAAATTTAGGTTTAAAGAAAAAGTTTGTTAACGTAAGAAAATTCACAGAACCCATGGAAGCCTCCGTAGGAGTTGAGATTAATGTTTCCAATATTGTGGTGAAACTATGTTATACCAATTATAGAATTTCGTGTAAATGGAATCCCCAAACACCTACTACCCCTGAAATTCAATAGGATTGCAATAGAGTTGGTGAAATACACCCTTGATATGTAGGAAGACCCAGTCTATTCGCAAAATTTTTATCTATATTATTCTGTCATTCTGTGTGTGTTTCCATGAACTTTTTTCATAATCACCATCTCCCGGCCTTTGAGAAAAGGCTTTTCATAAGAAATGAAGGCTTTGCTGATACTTCAACCCTTTCTGACACTTCAACTGCAATTGACACACTGTCCCCTTCAGACATTTCATCCCTTGCTTTAGCTAAGTTTTTTGTATGCTGAGATAGTATGGGCAGCTGCATGCCTTAATTAGGGTTATCTTTTTAATATATATTGTATTTTTTCTTACATATTCGCCATTTCCTGTGTTAGCGAGGTAGCATTAAGAACAGAGGACTGAGCCTGAGGGAAAATATATGCATGAAATTGTACATGGAATAGAGTGAATAGGAGCAATTCAGTATGTAGGGTTTGGTATGCAGTCTGTGGAATAAAAGGCATATGAAGGAATTAAGGTAAACTATGGAAAGGTCTGTAGGGGCTGGTTGTAGACAGGAAGCTGAGGTTTCAGTGTATTACACATGACAGCTAGAGAATGGACTTGAGTGGATGCAGCCTTTCTTTTGTTCTTGACCCTGTCTCGCTAAAGCAGGAAATGGTGATCAAGTGTGTGTGTATATATATATATATATATAGAAGTGGTAGAGGATGTGTGGATCAGGTGTTTGCTT